>JAHHZJ010001045.1:0-122583 GCA_021437245.1 Aegilops speltoides | reverse complement strand
TGGTGGTTGTGCTCGCTTTCTTGTATCACGGTTGGAGGTGGCACCAAGGAGGTGATGGTGCAAAGGAAGTAGATGATGCACGTGGTGTCCATGATGAAGGTCGACTGCAGAAAAAGTTAGTGCGCGCCAATGCTCTGTCGATCCCAAGACTTCACGCTCAGCTTTACAAGCAAGATGGAATAAACGAGTGATATTATTATAATCCTTATAGTCTAGAATGGTCTCAATCTCTATTTAATCCACCTGTAAAACGTGCAAGCATAGCTTCCTTCTCCTCAACAATACCACATCTAATCAAGCCAGTTTGTAATTCCCGATAATATTCTTCACAGAATTTTTTCCTTGTCTTAAGCGCTGCAATTTTTGAAGTAATTCACGTTGATAATATGGTGGAACCCAACGAGCACGATAGCAGTTTTCAAAGCAGCCCAAGTAGCTGGAACAGATATAATCTACAATGTTCGCACCACCAAACACATGCAAAGCTAGTGAAAGCACAAACAAAGCAGCAGAACACGCCTCTCCTCGTGATATTGTAAACATGTAAATCCTTGTTCAGCTTTCTAACTCCCAAGTAAGATATATATCGTGAACATATCTACCCTCAAATGGTGGAATATTCAATTTCAGTTTAGGGAGATGGTCATGATCTCGCACTGAGGGGAGCCCTAACATTGCCATTATTTGCATGTGGACGACCTGGTGGTTGTGGTGCTGGTGGTTGCACGTAGTTCGATGTTGATCAACCTCATCCTCGTAATCGCCCACATACTCATCATCCTCCTCGGTACCAAAGAAGCAGCAGAGCAGGAGCCAAAGAAGCACCAACAGCAGAGAGCAAGCCGCACTAGAATTTTGTCCTCGCTCAATAGGAACACACCGAGCTCGGCCCATACCGATTCGAAGGGGCGAGTTGTTGTCGCTGCAGAGGTGCGATAGGTGCAGCCGGCGGTGGTTGTGGAAAACGCGCGAGCAATTCATCAAACTTGCTATCAAGCTTTGTTTCAAACGTCTTCTCAATGCCATCTATCTTCTCCATGGCCTCGTCAAATCTGTTGAGCACATCTTGCACCTGTCCAATCATCATTTGTTGAAACTTATCATGTGGCTGTTTGTTCGTCAGGTTCTCCCAATCAGTCTCATCGGCTTGTGATCCTACCATGGTTAGCAGCAAATAGAAACACACAAGAATATGATCCTACAGACTACTAAGAAGTGGTGATAGAGGCAAAGGTGTCCCGTCTTTCGATGAGATGGTGGATTTCGCTTCGGTGGAAGTCGACTTTGACGATCCGACTACGAAGGCGAGGACGCCGCGCTTTAGCAATCGCTAAACCAACTCCGAGAGGTTATTGACCACGCCGAGCACGATCAACCCGACCACGAGGGTCTATTTCCGCGAGCAAACGAAGAACAAGCAAGAAACCGAGATTGCAATCGGATATTGCGAATATAAGATGAAAGCTTTATTGATCAAGGTGGGGTTCTCGGACGCTTTGTCCGGTCGTTGAACACAAACGAGTACGCTGGTTGCAGCTATGGCGAACTTTTGATCTAAACAAAACCCCAAAGTCTAAACGGTGCCCTAAGGGCTGTATATATGGGGGAAGAGGAGGGAATTTCGTGGCCCTTGAGGGTGGGGTCCGAAACCAACCCTATCTCTTGTTTCCCCACACATACGGACTCTAAAAATAGCCTATACTTAAGTATTTCGAAATTACATGGGCCTGGCCCAATAATAAGGTGACGCAGCACCTAGAATAGCCTATGGACGAATATTATGAAGTGGCATCTTGTATATTTCGTCCAAGGCTTCATGCACTCCTTATGGTGGCTTCAAAGTCCCAAATCATCACTTGTAACTCCGTTTGATCCCCTTATGCATGCCATCAACTCCATGCGTGTTCTTGCTCCAATGTTCATCCTTCTCCAAGCTAGGCCCTTCATTTGTAAGCAAAACAAATGTATCCAATTTAGGCAAAGATCATATTCTCATGAACATTAAAATCATTACCAAGAAACGAAAGTACTGTAATTTAATTGGCGTATGCGAGCTCTAGTAATTGGTCCCAGATATGTAACAAAGAGGGGCTGTGGGTGTAACAATGGTATTGATGTCCTCATCATCCTCCCTTCTTGAAATGAAGTCGCCCTCGACGGAAGCTCATCTTCCTCACCCATATAAGGCTTCAAATCTGCAATGTTAAAAGTGGACTAACCCCAAAATCTGCAGTAGCTCAAGTTTATATGCATTATCATTTATTTTCTCTAACACCTTAAAAGGACCAGAAGACGTGGCATTAGCTTTGATTTGCGCAAATCAGAAATCTATCTCACGCAAATGTAACCAAACAAGATCTCCGTGCAAACACAACATGTTTTCTACCCTTATCTCCAAAAAGTTTATATTTAGCATTCATACGCTCAATGTTTTCCTTAGTTAACTCATGCATTTTTAAAATCAATTCAGCACGCTCTTTAGCATCAAAATTAACCTTCTCCAAGATGGAAGAGGCAACAAATCAATAGGTGCACGAGGTAGGAAACCATACACAATTTCAAAAGGGCACATCTTAGTAGTAGAATGCAATGAACGATTATAAGCAAATTCAATATGAGGCAAGCATTCCTCCCACATTTTCTTATTATTCTTTAGAACAGCCCTAAGCATAGTAGACAATGTTCTATTGACTACTTCAGTTTGTCCATCTGCTTGGGGGTGACAAGTAGTACTAAAAAGCAATTTAGTCCCCAACTTAGCCCATAAACATCTCCAAAAGTGGCTAAGAAATTTAGTATCACGATCTGAAACAATAGTATTTGGCACACCATGCAAGCGAATAATTTCACGAAAGAACAAATCAGCAACATTGACAAAGATCATCGCTTTTATGACATGGTATAAAGTGTGCCATTTTCGAGAATCTATCCACGACAACAAATATGCTATCCTCCCTTCTTTGTTCTAGGTAAACCTAAAACAAAGTCCATAGATATATCCTCCCAAGGAACACTAGGTACAGTGCAAAGGCATATATAAACCATGAGGATTGAGTCGTGACTTAGCTTTTTGACATGTAGTGCAATGAGCAATAAAACGCCAACATCCCGCCTCATCTTTGGCCAAAAGAAATGTGTAGCAAGTACGCCCTCCGCCTTCTTCACGCCAAAGTGTCCCATTAGTCCTCCTCCATGCGCCTCCTGCAACAACAAAAGACGAACGGAGCTAGCTGAATGCATAGCTTGTTAGCACGAAACACAAATCCATCATTAACGACAAACTTGTTCCATGTTCTTCCTTCTTTACAATTCTGCAATACATCTTTAAAATCAGCATCATGCACATATTGATCTTTGATGGTCTCCAAACCAAATATTTTGAAGTCAAGTTGTGAAAGCATAGTATAGCGATTTAGACAATGCATCAAGAATAACATTTTCTTTACCCTTCTTGTGTTTAATGACATAAGGGAAAGTCTCAATGAATTCAACCCATTTAGCATGTCTACGATTCAGTTTAGCTTGACTTTTAATATGTTTCAAAGATTCATGATCGAATGTATAACAAATTCTTTGGGCCATAAATAATGTTGCCATGTTTCTAAAGTCCTAACAAGAGCATATAATTCTTTATCATAAGTAGAGTAATTCAGACTAGGCCCACTCAATTTTTCGTAAAAGTATGCAACAGGTTTGCCATCTTGTAATAACACACCTCCTAATCCAATTCCACTAGCATCACATTCAAGCTCAAAAGTCTTATTAAAATCAGGAAGTTGGAGTAAAGGAGCATGTGTCAACTTATCTTTCAATACCGTGAAGGCTTCTTCCCGTATGGTACCCCAAACAAAAGGCACATCCTTCTTTGTAAGCTCATTGAGAGGTGCAGCAATGGTGCTGAAATCTCTCACAAAACGCCTATAGAAACCAGCGAGGCCAAGGAAACTCCTCACTTGTGTGACCGCTTTGGGCTGCGCCAACTCTCAATAGCTTCAATCTTGGCTTTATCAACTTCAATTCCTTGTGGAGTAACAACATAGCCAAGAAAAGATACTCGGTCGGTGCAAAAGGTGCACTTCCCAAGGTTACCAAACAAACGTGCATCACGAGAGCATTAAAAACAGCACGAAATGTTCCAAATGTTGTTCCAAAGATTTGCTATAAATCAAGATATCATCAAAATAGACTACCACAAATCGTCCAATGAAAGCACGAAAACTTCGCTCATTAATCTCATGAAAGTACTAGGTGCATTAGTTAACCCAAAAGGCATGACTAACCACTCATATAATCCAAACTTAGTTTTAAATGCTGTTTTCCATTCATCTCCCAATTTCATACGAATTTGATGGTATCCACTACGCAAATCAACTTTGGAGAATATTGTAGAACCACTCAATTCATCAAGCATATCATCTAGCCTAGGAATAGGGTGATGATAACGAATAGTAATATTATTAATGCCTCTACAATCAACACACATACGTGATGTACCATCCTTTTCGCACTAGAATAATAGGAACAAAGACAAGGACTAAGGGATTCACGATATAACCTTTGTCGAAAGCAGCTCCTGTGATTTGACGATAATCTCCTTCGCTCTCCGGATTGGTACGGTATGGAGCACGGTTGGGTAATGATGCACTCGAATTAAGTCAATTTGATGCTCAATCCCTTGAATAGGAGGTAATCCTGTGGCACGCCTTGTGGAAAGACGCCAACTCTCCCCGCAAAATGTTAGTGACAACAGGGGCAAAGAGGAAGGCACGCCCTCGAATGAAAATAATGCCTCTTTGCACACAAAAGCATAGCAAACAGATTTGCTAAAATCTAGCTCATCAATATCGATTTAGTGGCAAGTAAACATGCACTTTTCAATTTAATTTCGAAACAACACTAGATGGTTTACTATTAGGCTTCATATGTTGCTCAAATTCTTTTGCCACAATCTGATTTTCACTCTTATTTTTCTCCTGCTTTTGCTTTATTAGCTCTATTAATATCATCTTTCAAAATGGACCTGTGGAGTCATAGGAAGCAAAGTAATATTTTTATCCTTATGAACAAGAGTATATCGATTGTTTCTACCATGGTGTATGTAATTTTTATCAAATTGCCATGGTCGCACCAAGTAATAAGGAACATGCTTGCATAGGTACCACATCACAATCAACATAATCAGCATATGTAGAGATACTAAAATGCACACGAACAGTACGTGTTACCTTAACCTTGCCGCTGTTGTTGAACCATTGAATGTAGTAAGGATGTGGATGTGGTCTTGTGGTGAGAGATAGCTTCTCCACCATCTCCATGCTAGCCAAGTTGTTGCAGAGGTGCGATAGGTGCAGCCGGCGGTGGTTGTGGAAAACGCGCGAGCAATTCATCAAACTTGCTATCAAGCTTTGTTTCAAACGTCTTCTCAATGCCATCTATCTTCTCCATGGCCTCATCAAATCTGTTTAGCACATCTTGCACCTGTCCAATCATCATTTGCTGAAACTTATCATGTAGCTGCTTTGTTCGTCAGTTCTCCCAATCAGCCTCATCGGCTTGTGATCCTGCCATGGTTAGTAGCAATAGAAACACACAAGAATATGATCCTCAGACTACTAGGAAGTGGTGGTGGTGGTGTGGTGGGCGACACACAACCGTCAAGCAAATCTCAAATTCTACCAGCTTACCAAAGAAGAAGCGTGATCGGCAACCGTTGTAGTCAAAACTCTCAAAGCTTGGCTATAGCGATTACTGTGGAGAATCAAACGCACGACGAGATGTATGTGGAGCTGAAGGCTTATAATATGGTAGCAAAAAAAGGTCAAGAATAATCAATTCAGAGATGCAAAGTTGAATAAACGCCAACGACGCAGATCAGGTTGGTCCTAGGCTAGACCGTGCTAGAGACGCGAGCCTAGAACACTAACAAAATCACGGCGCACAAGACGTAAACAAGGGAGGAGCACACTCTGAATTTTTTTTTTTTTTTTTTTTTTTTTTGCACTTTTTTTTCCTCTTTTTTTTTTGCTCCGCAACAAATTTTTTCGAAAAAGTCTACAAATGGTCTAAAAACTGCCTAGCCAGAATTTTCCAGACTTAGTTTTTTTTTTTTGAAATTGGAACTATTTTTCTTCTCTGCGGATGGCTTGAAGTTGGGGAGTCCTCTCGCTGTCACGACTTCGGAGTATCGCGTGATCCGAAATCGAGAACAATGCAACAATTATCGGACTCGGACTAGGACCGTGGCGGAGATGAACTGTGGAACTTCGGACCGGTGGCGGAGATGAATCTGTGGAACTCGGACCGGTGGCGGAGATGAATCTGTGGAACTTCGGATCGGTGGCGGATATATGTTGCGTGGACTCGGATGGGCGTGATGGCGGCGGATATGTGGTGGCGATATGGATTCGGATTATGTGAATATGTGGTGGTGGTATATGGCAGCGGCGACGGACAACCTGTGAATGTAACTCAAACTCTAAAAGACTAGGCGCTAAGACCAAAGAACTTGACACGCACGATGCAACCGCAAATTCAACAAAGCAAATACAGTAAAAGATTATGCAAAGGCTCAGATTGGTTCGGACGGGATGAACTAACCCTAATTTTTTTTTTGGCTTTTTCGTGGACTATAGGTATGAAGAATGACTCGATCTAAACTACGAAAATCGTAAAATCTCACCGAGCAACCCGGAAATCTGATACCACTTGATAGAGGCAAAGGTGTCCCGCCTTCGATGAGATGGTGGATTTCGCTTCGTGGAAGTCGACTTTGACGATCCGACTACGAAGCGCAGCGAGGACGCCGCGCCTTAGCAATCGCTAAACCAACTCCGAGAGGTTATTGACCACGCCGAGCACGATCAACCCGACCACGAGGGTCTATTTCCTGCGAGCAAACGAAGAACAAGCAAGAAACCGAGATTGCAACTGGATATTGCGAATATAAGATGAAAGCTTTATTGATCAAGGTGGGGTTCTGTGGACGCTTTGTCCAGTCGTTGAACACAAACGGCACGCGGTTGCAGCTATGGCGAACTTTTGATCTAAACAAAACCCCAAAGTCTAAACGGTGCCCTAAGGGCTGTATATATGGGGAAGAGGAGGAATTTCGTGGCCCTTGAGGGTGGGGTCCAAACCAACCCTATCTCTTGTTTCCCCACACATACGGACTCTAAAAATAGCCTATACTTAAGTATTTCGAAATTACATGGGCCTGGCCCAATAATAAGGTGACGAAGCACCTAGAATAGCCTATGGACGAATATTATGAAGTGGCATCTTGTATATTTCGTCCAAGGCTTCATGCACTCCTTATGGTGGCTTCAAAGTCCCGAAATCATCACTTGTAACTCCGTTTGATCCCTATGCATGCCATCAACTCCATGCGTGTTCTTGCTCCAATGTTCATCCTTCTCCAAGCTAGGCCCTTCATTTGTAAGCAAAACAAATGTATCCAATTTAGGCAAGATCATATTCTCATGAACATTAAAATCATTACCAAGAAACGAAAGTACCGTAATTTAATTGGCGTCATGCGAGCTCTAGTAATTGGTCCCGTATATGTAACAGTAGGGGCTGTGGGTGTAACAATGGTATTGATGTCCTCATCAAGTGGTGGTGGTGTATCACAAACCCGTCAAGCAAATCTCAAATTCTTACCGCCTTACCCAAAGAAGTGGTGATCGGCAACCGTTGTAGTCAAAACTCTCAAAGCTTGGATATAGCGATTACTGTGGAGAATCAAACGACGACGAGATGTATATGGAGCTGGGAAGGCTTATAATATGGTAGCAAAAAGGTCAAGAATAATCAATTCAGAGATGCAAAGTTGAATAAACGCTCAACGACGGTAGATCAGGTTGGTCCTAGGCTAGACCGTGCTAGAGACGCGAGCCTAGAACACTAACAAAATCACGGCACTGCGACGTAAACAAGGGAAAAGCACACTGAATTTTTTTTCGCTCCTCTTTTTTTTTTTGCCCTTTTTTTATGCTGCTTTTTTTGTGAAAAATCACTATAATGGCGAGTGTCTCAAAACTCTTCCCGTGTCAAACCGACAGATGGGCACAAAATTTTTTCAACAATTTTTTTTTTTGATCGCTCGACCCAAAAACTGAAACAGTCATAAAAAACTTTCTATAACGGCGATCGCCTCAATACACTTAGAAACACCTAAAATAGGATAGCCGTAAATTTTTTTGTCAATTATGCTGAAAATTTTGGGCCTAAACGGAGGGTGGTTTCCTGACTTTTTTTTGGAAACCAACCTCTTCTACGACAAAAGATTGCTGAATCAAACCTACTCCGCAAGGAAACACGAATCGAAAACTAGATGGATCCCGAAAACAAACCTAATATGCAAGGAACTCGGACTGGTGGTGGATATATGGTGGTAGGATATGGCAGCGGTGGTGGTATATGATAGCGGATTCGAAGCGGTGGCGGATAAGCGGTGGTGGTAGATGGCAAGGGCGATGATGATGGTGCGGCGGCGGCGTGACAACTTATGACCATAACTCGAAACTCTAAAAGACTAGACGCTAAGACCAACAACTAGACACGACGATGCAACCGCAAATTCAACAACGCAAATATAGAAAAGATTATGCAAAGGCTCAGATTGGTTCGGATATGATGAACTAACCCTAATTTTTTTTGTGGCTTTTTCGTGGATCTGTAGGTATGAAGAATGCACCGATCTAAACTACGAAATCGTAAAATCTCACCGAGCAACTCAAAACCGATACCACTTGATAGAGGCGGAGGTGTCCGCCTTTCGATGAGATGGTGGATTTCGCTTTGGTGGAAGTCGACTTTGACGATCCGACTACGAAGGCAGCGAGACGCCGCGCTTAGCAATCGCTAAACCAACTCCGAGAGGTTATTGACCACGCCGAACACGATCAACTCTGACCACGAGGGTCTGCTTCTGCGAGCAAACGAAGAACAAGCAAGAATCGAGATTGCAACTGGAGATTGCGAATATAAGATGAAAGCTTTATTGATCAAGGTGGGGTTCTCGTGGACGCCTTTGTCCGGTCGTTGAACACAAACGGCACGCCAAAGTTGCAGCTATGGCTAACTTTTAATCTAAACAAAACCCAAAGTCTAAACGGTGCCCTAAGGGCTGTATATATGGAGGAAGAGGGGTGAATTTCGTGGCCCTTGGTGGAGGGGTCCAAACTAACCCTATCTCTAGTTTCCCACACATACGGACTCTAAAAATAGCCTATACTAATGTATTTCGAAATTACATGGGCCTGGCCCAATAATAAGGTGATGCAGCACCTAGAATAGCCTCCGGACGAAATTTATGAAGTGGCATCTTGTATATTTCGTCCAAGGCTTCATGCACTCATTATGGTGGCTTCAAAGTCCTGAAATCATCACTTGTAACTCCATTCTTGTCCTCTTAGCATGCCATCATCTCCATGCTTGTTCTTGCTCCAATGTTCATCCTTCTCCAAGCTAGGCCCTTCATTTGTAAGCAAAACAAATGTATCCAATTTAGGCAAATCATATTCTCATGAACATTAGAATCATTACCAAGAAACGAAAGTACCGTAATTTAGTTGGCGTCATGAGCTCTAGTAATTGGTCCAAGATGTATAGCAAATAGGGCTGTGGGTGTAACAATGGTATTGATGTCCTCATCATATAGTGATTGGTACGCCTGCTGTGGATGACGCCACGGTCGAATTGCCATGGTCGCACCAAGAAGGAGGTGGCAAACGGTCATTGGGACCACATCACACCGCAAAGTGTCCTCATATGCACCAATTTTGAAGGATACTTGGACCGTATGCTCAACTTGTATAGTGCCGAGTCACTTAGCCATTGAACCTTGTAGGGTGCGGGTGCTTCCTCTTGACCAATGGAAGCTTGGAGCATAGTTCTTCACTTGCTAAGTTGTGGCAACTACCTCCATCGATGATGACCTTGACGGACCTTCCATTGATGCCTCGCTTTGGTGTCAAGATATGGCATCGCTTGGTCTTCTTCTTGTTGATGTTGAAGTGTCAAGACCTTGGAGACAATGAGAGCGGGCTCAGATCTTCATCCCAAAAGACTTGATCATCTTCATCCTCGCTCATGCGCCGTGCATGGCCACATGCTCAAGTGCTTCCATTTCATCTTCACTCATTGAGTCGAGGTGCCATCGCCGCTGAGGATCATGGTGCGCTTGTTGGTGGATTGAAGGACTTGTGGCCTCGGCCGCCACATGTGAAGCACTTGATTGAACTTGTCTTAACGGTCTCATCACCGGAGGGAGGAAGAAGCACGCGGCTTGTAGTTGGTTGTAGTAGGAGGAAGACGACTTGAACTTGACGAAGGTTTCTTGTATGTTGTCTTGTTGTCGTTGCTTGGAGAAGGCTTGGTTAAAGTAGATGTTGGAGGAGTTGTTGAAGCTTGATTGTTGGAGAAGCCGTATGTCTTGGATGAGTACTTGTGATGAAGACATCAATACCATTGTTACACCCACAGCCCCTGCTGCTATACATACTGGACCAATTACTAGAGCTCACAAGACGCCAACTAAATTACTGTGTACTTTCGCTTTCTTGGTAATGATTCTAATGTTCATGAGAATATGATGTCGCTTAAATTGGATACATTTGTTTTGCTTACAAATGACGGGCCTAGCTTGGAGAAGGATGAACATTGGAGCAAGAACACACATGGAGTTGATGGCATGCTAAGGAGATCAAGAACGGAGTTACAAGTGATGATTTCAGACTTTGAAGCCACCATAAGGAGTGCATGAAGCCTTGGACGAAATATACAAGATGCCACTTCATAATATTCGTCCATAGGCTATTCTAGGTGTCACACACCTTATTATTGGGCCAGCCCATGTAATTTCGAAATACTTAAGTATAGGCTATTTTAGAGTCCGATGTGTGGGGAAACAAGAGATAGGGTTGGTTTCGACCCTCCACCAAGGGCCACGAAATTCACCCCTCTTCCTCCATATATACAGCCCTTAGGGCACCGCTTAGACTTGGGATTTGTTTAGATCAAAAGTTCGCCATAGCTGCAACTTCGCTGCATTTCGCTTGTGTTCAACGACTGCATAAAGGCGCCACAGTAACCCCACCTTGATCAATAAAGCTTTCATCTTATATTCGCAATATCCAGATTGCAATCTCAGCTTGCTTGTTCTTCGCTTGCTCGCAGGAAATAGACCTCGTGGTCGTTGATCGTGTTCGCGGGTCAATAACCTCTCGGAGTTGGTTTAGCGACATATATGCGACGCCCTCGCACGTCAGAGTCGGATCGCCAAAGTCGACTTCCACCAAAGCGAAATCCACCATCTCATCGAAAGACGGACACCTCTCGCTTCTATCAAGTGGTATCGATTTCCGTGTTGCTCGGTGAGATTTTACAGCTTTTCGTAGTTTAGATCGAGTCTGTTCTTCATACCTACAAATCCACTAAAAAGCCACAAAAAAATTAGGTTAGTTCATCATATCCGAACCAATCTGAGCCTTTGCATAATCTTTTTCAGATTTGCATTGTTGAATTTATGTTGCATCGCCGTGTCTAGTTGCTGGTCTTAGAGTCTAGTCTTTAGAGTTTCGAGTTCGTCATAAGTTGTCACGCCGCCGCCACCATTATCATCGCCTCGCATCTACCACCACCGCTTATCCGCCACCGCTCAATCAGATCCATCTACCACCACCGCCGCCATATATCACCACCGCGCCATCGACCACCATATATCCACCACCAATCCGAGTCCCTTGCATATTAGGTTTGTTTTCGGGATCCATCTAGTTTTCCGATTCGTGTTTCCTTGTCTGAGTAGGTTTCGGATTCCAGCAATCTTTTGCCGTCCGTAGAAGAGGTTGGTTTCCAAAAAAAAAAAAAAAAAAAAAAATCAGTCGAAAAAAAAAAAAATTGTCGAAATATTTCGTGCCCATCCTGTCAGTTTGACCTGGGAAGAGTTTTGAAACACTCGCCATTATAGTGATTTTTCGCAAAAAAAGAGCAGCGCAAAAAAAAAAACGCACCTCCGTAGAAGAGTCCTAAACCACCTCCGCTTAGGCCCAAAATTTTCCAAAACGCACGGATAAAAAATTTTCGCTATCCTATTTTAGGTGTTTCTAAGCCGCTTTGAGCCGATCGCCGTTATAGAAAGTTTTTTGACCCGCTTCAGCTTTTGGGTCCGCAAATAAAAAAAAAAATTGTCGAAATATTTCGTGCCCATCCTGTCAGTTTGACCTGGGAAGAGTTTTGAAACACTCGCCATTATAGTGATTTTTTCGCAAAAAAAAAAAAGCAGCAAAAAAAAAAAAAATCAGCGCAAAAAAAAAAAAAGAGCGAAATTTTTTTTTTTCAGAGTGTGCTCCTCCCTTGTTTACGTGCAGCGCCGTGATTTTGTTAGTGTTCTAGGCTCGCGTCTCTAGCACGGTCAGCCTAGGACCAAAGACAAGACTGTCGTTGAGCGCTTATTCAACTTTGCATCTCTGAATTGATTATTGTCAATTCTTTTTGCTACCATATTATAAGCCTTCCCAGCTCCACATACATCTACGCCGTGCTTTGACTCTCCCCGCAATCGCTCTATCCAAGCTTTGAGAGTTTTGATTACAACGGTTGCCGATCACCACTTTCTTCTAAGGGTAACTGTAAGAATTTGAGATTTGCTTGACAGATTTGTGACACCCACCACCACCTCTTGTTAGTAGTCCAGAGGATCATATTCTTGTGTGTTTCTATTGTTGCTAACCATGGCAGGATCACAAGTCGATTTAGACTGATTGGGAGAACTCGACGAACAAACAGCTACATGATAAATTTCAGCAAATGATGAGTGGACAGTGCAAGATGTGGTAAACAGATTTGATGAGGCCATGGAGAAGATAGATGGCATTGAGAAGACGCTTGAAACAAAGCTTGATAGCAAGTTTGATGAATTGCTCGCTTTTCCACAACCACCGCCGGCTGCACCTATCGCACCTCTCGAACGACAACAACTACGCCCCTTCCAAATCAAGATGGACGAGCTCAGCGTGTTCCTATTGAGCCAGACAAAATTCGGTGCCGCTGCTACATCATTGTTGGTGCTTCTTGGCTCCGCCATCGCTGCTGCTGGTACCGAGGAGGATGATGAGTATGCGGGCGATTATGAGGATGAGGTTGATCAACATCGTAACTACGTGCAACCACCAGCACCACAACCACCGTGTCGCCCACATGCAAATAATGGCAATGTTAGGGCTCCCCTCAGTACGAGATCATGACCATCTTCCTAAACTGAAATTGAATATTCCACCATTTGAGGGTAGATATGTTCTGATATATATCTTACTTGGGAGTTAGAAACTGAACAACGATTTACATGTTTACAATATCCCGAGGAGAGACGTGTTCCTCGCTGCTGTTTGTGCTTTCACTAGCTTTGCATGTGTTTGGTGGTCTGAACATTGTAGATTATATCCTGTTCCAGCTACTTGGGCTGCTTTGAAAACTGCTATGCGTGCTCGTTGGGTTCCACCATATTATCAACGTGAATTACTTCAAAAATTGCAGCGCTTAAGACAAGGAAAAATTCTGAGAAGAATATTATCGAATTACAAACCGGCTTGATTAGATGTGGTATTGTTGAGGAGAATGAAGCTATGCTTGCACGCTTTACGGGTGGATTAAATAGAGAGATTCGCACCATTCTAGACTATAAGGATTATAATAATATCACTGCTTATTCCATCTTGCTTGTAAAGTCGAACGTGAAGTGCAGGATCGACAGCATTGGCGCCGCACTAACTTTTCTCGCAGTCGACCTTCATCATGGACACCACGTGCATCATCTACTTCCACCGCACCATCACCTCCTTCAAAGCCACCTCCAACCGTGATACAAGAAAGCGTGCACAACCACCACTATCTCGCCAAGAGCACACCGCCGGGCTGCGACAGAGCTCTTCTTCTTCCATGGCGCCAACAGGCACACAAGTGATATTATTTGTCGTCGTTGTAAGGGAAGAGGACATTTTATGAGAGAATGCAAATCTCAGCGTGTGATGATTGCTACGAGGATGGTGGGTATGAGTCCGCTAGTGATTATGATGAGGAGACTTTGGCTCTTATTACACATGAGGAACACGGTGGAGATGATTCTGATCATGAGACACAATACATGGCTGCTCAAGATGCCGACAGTATGAATGTTTAGTTGCTCAACGTGTTTTGAGTGTGCAGTTACACAAGCTGAGCAAAATCAGAGGCATAATTTGTTCCATACAAAGGAGTTGTGAAGGAACGTTCTATTCAAGGCCATCATAGATGGAGGGAGCTGCAACAACTTGGCTAGCATGGAGATGGTGGAGAAGCTATCTCTCACCACAAGACCACATCCACATCCTTACTACATCCAATGGTTCAACAACAGCGGCAAGGTTAAGGTAACACGCATCGCTCGTGTGCATTTTAGTATCTCTACATATGCTGATTATGTTGATTGTGATGTGGTACCTATGCAAGCATGTTCCTTGTTACTTGGTAGACCATGGCAATTTGATAAAATTTCAGACACCATGGTAGAAACAATCAAGATACTCTTGTTCATAAGGATAAAAATATTACTTTGCTTCCTATGACTCCGAGTCCATTTTGAAAGATGATATTAATAGAGCTAATAAAGCAAAACAGAGAAAAATAAGAGTGAAAATCAGATTGTGGCAAAAGAATTTGAGCAACACATGAAGCCTAATAATAAACCATCTACTGTTGCTTCAAATTAAATTGAAAAGTGCATGTTTACTTGCCACCAAATCTGATATTGATGAGCTAGATTTTAGCAAATCTATTTGCTATGCTTTTGTGTGCAAAGAGGCATTATTTTCATTCGAGGAGGTGCCTTCCTCTTTGCCCCCGCTGTCACTAACATTTTGCAGAGTTCGCCGACGCCTTTCCACAAGACGTGCACCGGATTACCACCTATTCGAGGGATTGAGCATCAAATTGACTTAATTCCCGTGCATCATTACCCAACCGTGCACCATACCGCACCAATCCAGAGGAGACGAAGGAGATTATGCGTCAAGCACAGAGCTGCTCGACAAAGGTTATATACGCGAATCCCTTAGTCCTTGTGCTGTTCCTATTATTCTAGTGCCGAAAAGGATGGTACGTCACGTATGTGTGTTGATTGTAGAGGCATCAATAATATTACTATTCGTTATCGCCACCCTATTCCTAGGCTAGATGATATGCTTGATGAATTGAGTGGCTCTACAATATTCTCCAAAGTTGATTTATGAGTGGATACCATCAAATTCGTATGAAATTGGGAGATGAATGGAAAACAGCATTTAAAACTAAGTTTGGATTATATGAGTGGTTAGTCATGCCTTTTGGGTTAACTAATGCACCTAGTACTTTCATGAGATTAATGAACGAAGTTTTACGTGCTTTCATTGGACGATTTGTGGTAGTCTATTTTGATGATATACTGATTTATAGCAAATCTTTGGAAGAACATTTGGAACATTTACGTGTTGTTTTTAATGCTCTACGTGATGCACGCTTGTTTGGTAACCTTGGGAAGTGCACCTTTTGCACCGACCGAGTATCTTTTCTTGGCTATGTTGTTACTCCACAGGAATTGAAGTTGATAAAGCCAAGATTGAAGCTATTGAGAGTTGGCCGCAGCCCAAAACGGTCACACAAGTGAGGAGTTTCCTTGGCCTCGCTGGTTTCTATAGGCGTTTTGTGAGAGATTTCAGCACCATTGCTGCACCTCTCAATGAGCTTACAAAGAAGGATGTGCCTTTTGTTTGGGGTACCGCACGGGAAGAAGCCTTCACGGTATTGAAAGATAAGTTGACACATGCCCTTTACTCCAACTTCCTGATTTTAATAAGACTTTTGAGCTTGAATGTGATGCTAGTGGAATTGGATTAGGAGGTGTGTTATTACAAGATGGCAAACCTGTTGCATACTTTTCTCAAAAATTGAGTGGGCCTAGTCTGAATTACTCTACTTATGATAAAGAATTATATGCTCTTGTTCGACTTTAGAAACATGGCAACATTATTTATGGCCCAAAGAATTTGTTATACATTCGATCATGAATCTTTGAAACATATTAAAAGTCAAGCTAAACTGAATCGTAGACATGCTAAATGGGTTGAATTCATTGAGACTTTCCTTATGTCATTAAACACAAGAAGGGTAAAGAAAATGTTATTGTTGATGCGTTGTCTCGTCGCTATACTATGCTTTCACAACTTGACTTCAAAATATTTGGTTTGGAGACCATCAAAGATCAATATGTGCATGATGCTGATTTTAAAGATGTATTGCAGAATTGTAAAGAAGGAAGAACATGGAACAAGTTTGTCGTTAATGATGGATTTGTGTTCCGTGCTAACAAGCTATGCATTCCAGCCAGCTCCGTTCGTCTTTTGTTGTTGCAGGAGGCGCATGGAGGAGGACTAATGGGACACTTTGGCGTGAAGAAGACGGAGGACGACTTGCTACACATTTCTTTTGGCCAAAGATGAGACGGATGTTGAGCGCTTTATTGCTCATTGCACTACATGTCAAAAAGCTAAGTCACGACTCAATCCTCATGGTTTATATATGCCTTTGCCTGCACTCTAGTGTTCCTTGGGAGGATATATCTATGGACTTTGTTTTAGGTTTACCTAGAACAAAGAAGGGAGGATAGCATATTTGTTGTCGTGGATAGATTCTCGAAAATGGCACACTTTATACCATGTCATAAAAGCGATGATGTCGTCAATGTTGCTGATTTGTTCTTTCGTGAAATTATTCGCTTGCATGGTGTGCCACATACTATTGTTTCAGATCGTGATACTAAATTTCTTAGCCACTTTTGGAGATGTTTATGGGCTAAGTTGGGGACTAAACTGCTTTTTAGTACTACTTGTCACCCCCAAACCGATGGACAAACTGAAGTAGTCAATAGAACATTGTCTACTATGCTTAGGGCTGTTCTAAAGAATAATAAGAAAATGTGGGAGGAATGCTTGCCTCATATTGAATTTGCTTATAATCGCTCATTGCATTCTACTACTAAGATGTGCCCTTTGAAGTTGTGTATGGTTTCCTACCTCGTGCACCTATTGATTTGTTGCCTCTTCCATCTTCAGAGAAGGTTAATTTTGATGCTAAAGAACGTGCTGAGTTGATTTTAAAAATGCATGAGTTAACTAAGGAAAACATTGAGCGTATGAATGCTAAATATAAACTTGCTGGAGATAAGGGTAGAAAACATGTTGTGTTTGCACCTGGAGATCTTGTTTGGTTGCATTTGCGTAAGGATAGATTTCCTGATTTGCGCAAATCAAAGCTAATGCCACGTGCTGCTGGTCCCTTTGAGGTGTTGGAGAAAGTGATGAGGACATCAATACCATTGTTACACCCACAGCCCCTGCCGCTATACATACTGGACCAATTACTAGAGCTCACAAGACGCCAACTAAATTACTGTGTACTTTCGCTTCTTGGTAATGATTCTAATGTTCATGAGAATATGATGCTGCCTAAATTGGATACATTTGTTTTGCTTACAAATGTAGGGCCTAGCTTGGAGAAGGATGAACATTGGAGCAAGAACCAGCATGGAGATGATGGCATGCAAGGAGGACAAGAATGGAGTTACAAGTGATGATTTCAGGACTTTGAAGCCACCATAATGAGTGCATGAAGCCTTGGACGAAATATACAAGATACCACTTCATAATATTCGTCCATAGGCTATTCTAGGTGCTGCGTCACCTTATTATTGGGCCAGCCCATGTAATTTCGAAATACATTAGTATAGGCTATTTTAGAGTCCGTATGTGTGGGAAACAAGAGATAGGGTTAGTTTCGACCCCTCCACCAAGGGCCACGAAATTCACCCCTCTTCCTCCATATATACAGCCCTTAGGGCACCGCTTAGACTTGGGTTTTGTTTAGATCAAAAGTTCGCCATAGCTGCAACTTCGCGTGCCGCTTGTGTTCAACGACTGCACAAAGGCGTCACAGTAACCCCACCTTGATCAATAAAGCTTTCATCTTATATTCGCAATATCCAGATTGCAATCTCAGTTTCTTGCTTGTTCTTCGCTTGCTCGCAGGAAATAGACCCTCGTGGTCGTTGATCGTGCTCGGCGTGGTCAATAACCTCTCGGAGTTGGTTTAGCGATTGCTAAAGGCGCGACGTCCTCGCCGTTCAGTAGTCGGATCGTCAAAGTCGACTTCCACCAAAGCGAAATCCACCATCTCATCGAAAGACGGGACACCTCTGCCTCTATCAAGTGGTATCGATTTCCGGTTGCTCGGTGAGATTTTACGCTTTTTTCGTAGTTTAGATCGAGTCCGTCTTCATACCTATAGTCCACGAAAAAAAAAAAAAATTCGGCTATCCTATTTTTAGGTGTTTCTAAGCGTATTGAGCGATCGCCGTTATAGAAAGTTTTTGACCCGTTTCCGAGCTTTTGGGTCCGGCAATGAAAAAAAAAAAAATTTTGGTCGAAAAAATTTCGTGCCCATCCTGTCAGTTTGACCTGGGAAGAGTTTTGAGACACTCGCCATTATAGTGATTTTTCGCAAAAAAAAAAAAAGAGCAGCGCAAAAAAAAAAAAACAGCGCAAAAAAAAAAAAAAGCGAAAAAAAAATAAAATTCAGAGTGTGCTTTTCCTTTGATTACGTGCAGCGCCGTGATTTTGTTAGTGTTCTAGGCTCGCGTCTCTAGCACGGTCTAGCCTAGGACCAAAGACAAGACTCGTCGTTGAGCGCTTATTCAACTTTGCATCTCTCGATTTGATTATTGTTGACCCTTTTTGCTACCATATTATAAGCCTTCCCAGCTCCACATACATCT
Source organism: Aegilops speltoides (assembly GCA_021437245.1). Taxonomy (NCBI): domain Eukaryota; kingdom Viridiplantae; phylum Streptophyta; class Magnoliopsida; order Poales; family Poaceae; genus Aegilops; species Aegilops speltoides. Next base: position 103,742 of record JAHHZJ010001045.1, on the reverse strand, counting down.
ACGTCGTATGCTTGACTCTCCCCGCAATCGCTCTATCCAAGCTTTTGAGAGTTTTGATTACAACGGTTGCCGATCACCGCTCACTTTGGGTAAGAACTGTAAGAATTTGAGATTTGCTTGACGGATTTGTGACACCCACCACCACCTCTTGTTAGTAGTCCAGAGGATCATATTCTTGTGTGTTTCTATTGTCGCTAACCATGGCAGGATCACAATCCGACGAGACCGACCGGGAGAACATGACGAACAAACAGCTACATGATAAATTTCAGCAAATGATGAGTGGACAGGTGCAAGATGTGGTAAACAGATTTGACGAGGCCATGGAGAAGATAGATGGCATTGAGAAGACGTTTGAAACAAAGCTTGATAGCAAGTTTGATGAATTGCTCGCTGCGTTTCCACAACCACCGCCGGCTGCACCTATCGCACCTCTGCAACGACAACAACTACGCCCCTTCCGAATCAAGTATGGACGAGCTCAACGTGTTCCTATTGAGACAGACAAAATTCGGTGCATTGCTCTCGCTGTTGGTGCTTCTTTGGCTCTCGCTCTTCTGCTGCTGCCGGTACCGACGAGGATGATTATATGGGAGATTATGAGGATGAGGTTGATCAACATCGTAACTACGTGCAACCACCAAAGACCACAACCACCAGGTCGTCCACATGCAAATAATGGCAATGCTAGGGCTCCCCCTCAGGTACGAGATCATGACCATCTCCCTAAACTGAAATTGAATATTCCACCATTTGAGGGTAGATATGTTGATGCGGAGCATCCCATGGTCATCCCCATGGACCTATCTCCATCCCATCAAGTGCCAAATGGACCAATGACTCGAGCACGTGCAAGAGCTCTCGAAACCGAGGTGACATCTCTCCTTTCCGAACTACCACTTCCCCTACCCGAGACATGGTTACTACCTCAAACGGATACACTTTGCATGCTCAGGTACCTCGAAGAAGCTAAGGAGCAAGAAGGACCGGAGGGAGAAGATGGACGCGAAGAAGAAGAAGAACGCTAACCACGGTATTACCGCCGAGCTTACGGTATTATCAAGACGAGCTCATGGTACTACCGCTCCCTCATGCGGTACTATCACCGAGGGGCGGAACTACCGCAAATCTACTACCGCTCCAACACAAGCGGTACTACCGCTTCTGCCAAGCGGTACTACCGCTCCCCACTCATGCAGTACTACAAGAACCCCAAGCGGTACTACCGCTCGCTAAGCGGTACTACCGCCGATGGATCTGTACTACCGCCCACTGCTTGCCTTGCAGAATGCGGGCCTAGGGCCCATGTATCCCCCTCCCACTTACCTCTTCGTGGACATAAACTATAAATACTCCTCCACCTTCTTCTAGACAGTTTTAGCAATCGGATTAGCTCATGTTTGTGTGAGAGCCTTTGCTCATCCACTTGGTTACTTCTCCTCGGAGATCACGACCTCTTCGGAGAAGATCCCCAAGCGGATTCAAGACCCTTCTAGGGAAGAACATCAAGGCCTCCTCTTGGAGAAGAACGGTTCCTTTGTATCCTTACCTTTGTTGACTTTGGACCTCGTGAATCTCTTATGTGTATGATGATCTAGCACTTGTGTGATCGATTCCCTTGTTGGTTGAGTGATTCTCTCGCGTTTTCCCCGTGTTTTCCCTTGTGCTTCCGCGTGTTCTTCGTATTCCCTCCGTAGGATCCCCTCCAAACGTGAAAGATCGACGAATTAGGGTTCCACCCTACATCATATGGTATCATGAGCCACGTTGATCACGTTTTTGGAGCCCCTACCCCTCTTTTTCTAGCTTGATTTTGTGTGTTCTTGCCTAAATCCGAAAATCCCCACCAAAAATAGCCCCAAATTTTTTTTTGTGATTTGTTGGTTTGATGATGTTTTGTTGATTTTGATCCATGGATTTGCTTGGTTCCGAGTGGATCTAGCATCTCCCCAAGTTTCCCCACTTTCCATCCACGAAATCTCTCCAATTTTGACCGCGAAATCAGCCTTTTCTGCCCAAAATCGCCCAAATCCTGCTCATCTGCGATTTCCCCCGACTCGCGCGGTACTACCGCCTGACCTGCGGTACTACCGCTCCTCAGACCCACAGCGGTACTATCAAGAACCTATTATGGTACTACAAGACCCGGTCATGTACTACCGCCTGGCCATTTCCAGATTTCGAGTTTCACCATTTCCACCATAACTTCCACATCCGGAGTCCGATTTTCGCGTTCTTTAGCTCGTTGAGTAGCTATTGACATTCTCCATCCACCTAGATAGGTTGCAACACCATTGGACACCATCTAATTTTCCCAATATTGGCATCTTTGCCTAGGGCTTTCACCACATCATACGCTATACCACCTCCACTTTCCGCTACCACCATTGTTGCATTTGTCATTTGAGATTTTGAGTTTGCGGTTTTTCCGTTTCCTAAGGTGTTTCGGCTACTTAGGGACGAGTCTCCATCATCTTGGTATCTACACCAAGAACACCGCCACTCATCATCGCAGCGACGGTAACCTCGACGACACCATTGTATATTCCCTTGCAATTGCATTGTTAACCCCTAGCCCATTTTGTGTCACTTACCTATCGAGACTAGCCATTTGAGTATTGCCGGCAACGTTACTTGTGCACATTAGTGGTCCATACCTCCCATTGCATACATACCATATCATATTGGTATCATATCATCCATTGTGCCTCAAGTTTGTTCCCAGATATACACAATTGCTATCTTGGTTTGTGCATTGTACAAAAGTGGCCATAGAAAAAAAAAAAAAAAAAAAAGAGAGCAAAGAGCTCGTGAGCAAGTGCCATAGCATCATCCCATTGCACATAAGATTGTCAAATCAACATCATATGATATCATGCTTGAGAGACACACCGAACCATACATACATAGCATACTTGGGATAGAAAGAATATCCATTTTGCATCTTATAGGTTGTGCACAAGTGTCGATCCGCCTATTGAGCAATCGTGCTAGCGTCTCTCTTGAGTTGTGCAACACGAGCGCTTTTGGTGGATTCCACATTTTGAGCTCATTCCTTGGTTGCACGACCCCATTTATCTATCCGTGTGTGTTTTCCGTACCTCTCATTGCTATTGGTCTACTTGTTTCGCTTGCAAATTTGTGAATCTCTTTCAACATTATTGACTCTTGCTAACATTTTGCATTAAATTTTTGTGCCACTATCCTCACCGAGCTCCACTATAAGCTTTACTTGTGTAGGTGTGAGAACCGACAAGGATTGGTACCAATAGTGCTATTTCATTGTCCACATTTGAGTGAACTTGATTCATCTTCAACTTTGGTCAAAGGTACATTGGTATACGTTCTTCTCTTTCTCCCACTCATATTTGCTCGAGTCTTGTGATGGATAGGCAAGGCATTCCCTCTCCGGTCTACGACAACAACGACGGCGTGAACAACTACATCTCCAAAGCGTCTATCTTCGATCTTCAACGACAAATACAAGGCGCACAATCAAGATTGCGAGAGCGCATCGAGAACATCTCCATCGACATTCGTCACTCCGAAGCAAGGAAAAGGGACTACATCGACAAGAAGCTTGCCGCACATAAAGAGGAGCAAGATGCAAGGATGGAGGAGATTAGAGCCTTGATCAAGTCTTCTTCCCCTTCATCATCCTCAAGTCGACGACGGTCAAGCCACAAGTCTTCGGAGCGCAAACAAGATGCAAGCGCAAGTCGTCCAAGTCAACATCTACATGGCGACCACCATCACATTCGTGATCCACATCGTCATGAAGGGCAAGTCACCTACAAGCAACATGTGCACGACGACGACGAACGCCTACGAGCTCAAGCACGACAACGACATCATCATCATGAAGATGCTCCACAAGCGCAAATGCACAAGTCCCAACAAGCCCTACATCACGCCAAGTCCAAGCTTCAAGAGCACAAAAGAAGACCGCGAGACGACCACAACCAAGTCGGCGCTACGGCTACATCAACCACTTCGCATCTTCGCCAAGTGTTCTCAAGGCATCTTCGCCTTTGGACGTACGGCATCTTCGCCTACTTCCCACGCAGTACGCCTACATCGACTTCATTAAGTCCAAGGCGACTACCTCTGAGCGAGGATGACACTTCCATCTTCGAAGCCCTCAAGGAAGATGGCCGAGCATGGGAAACTCCCTTCGGTCATGGAGACGAGCTATGAGGTGCCACATCATATGGACCTCCAACAACAAGACGATTTACATGAAGGTCGAGCAAGGACCATCCCTTCACCACGGCGATACGAGTTGAGCATGGAGACATTTGCACCTACACCTCTCCGACACCCACATATGTCGAGATGCCCAAAGTGCCATGTGAGGAGAGCCACCACCCCATGAGAGAGATGAGTGACTCCACCATATGTGACATTGAGAGCATTTCCTTTGAGAGGATGAGTGTGACCACCACTAGCCCCACACATGAGAGCATGCCACACATCCTATGTGAGGTTGAGCGCCATTTGAGTGACTCCAACAAACATATGAGTGAGAGCATCCTTGAGGGAGTGAGTGAGCCACACCACTTAGAGAGTGAGGTAGTTGACACGGCACGTGAGACCACTATGATTTCTAACGACTTAACCTCTACTCCTAGTGTGTTTTCTCCTTTGGTGCTAGGTCTCCTACATGACGACATGCCTATCCGCGACGAGTCCATCCCTCTAATGGAGATGACGATGGCCATGGTGGACGATGATACACCCCCCACATGGTTCCATCAAGATGAAGATGACAACGAGACGATCTTCAACACCTCACCTACAACACATGAGCGACGCTCCAAAGGTAACATAGGTGATGGTGCTTCTCTTGTCCCACTAGTGGACTCCTTGACATTGATTGCTCCCATGATGTTGACCCACCTATGCCCATGCTTCATGCTAGTGAAACTTCTTCATGCCTTGACTCACCTATTTATGATGAATATGATGATGAGCATGTTGAGTTGCCTAGTTGTGGTGCTATGCTCCATAGGATATCATGTGAAAATTCTATTGGTCACATCATGTTTGACAATCCTTTGCACTTGTCATATGCTATGAGTGAGATCTCCCATATTGCCTCATTTCAATCTCAACATAGTAACTATGCATGCCCCATTAAAATAAATCCCATTTGCACCTATGGCATAGATGACGAGATGATGGTCATTGGCTTTTGCTTCTCTTGTGATGATATTGCCATGCTTCCTTTACATGATACACGCAATTCATCCACTATGCCATGCCATGATCACATTGTTTCGAATATGCATTGTTTTGGATGTTGTCAATATTCTCCACGTGATGTTTCTACTCTTGCTCATGAGGAGACCCCCATAGTTTCCTCATACATATTAGGAGATCTTGATGCATTTCATACTTTGCATGATTTCCATGATTGTATACACCATATGCATTCCATGAACAACAATGCTCTAGATATTTCTCATGATGCATTACATAATTTGAGTCTCCATTATGCGAAACATAATAACAAACCTCTCATGATGGATGACATGTTTCTATATCACGATCTCATTTATTTGAGCATTGGCTATTTTGTGCTAACAAACACATGCACGCAAGATCATGATGGATGATGTGTACATATACCACGCACACACAATTTTTCCTTTATCTTTGTCTTGTGTAGGTACTCACGTATACTCGTCAACCTCTCAATCCCAAGAGTTGACGAAGCGAGCTCTTGAGAGCAACAATGACTTGGGATCCCGTGGACTATCCTTACCACCATTCCCTTCAAGCGCAGGACTACGCAAAACTCCTCTACTTGGCTCTCACACGGCTATGGGCAATTTACCACTTCTCACATTATGCTCATATTACCGTGTTCACTTTGCATACTATGCTTGCTTCTATGCCTTTGCCATGCAATTGTGACCCTTGCTTGCATTTACCCATGATTCACAATTATGCTACTCCTATGTGTATTTGCATGCTTGGTGGAGATCCTTGTTGCTCTTGCCATGTTTATCATGTGCCCCATACTATTGATGCTTGTTGTGTTGGGAGAGTCATTATGCCTTATTGCTATTTACATATGGCTTCTCACCGAGATATTCATGCTATTTTTCTCACATCTTGCTTTCATGCTTGTGCCATGTCTTGTGAATTATTCATGCACACTATTTGCACCAATGACATGCTTGCCATGATTCCTTCTAGTACGTTGCATCTTTGCACTACTAGCTTGCTTGACTTGATAGCTATGATTGCTTGCTATGTTGCATCACCCATGTTCCACTATTACTTGCTTTCTTGGGTTGATGACATAGATGTTGATGCCTCTCACTTGATTTGTCATGATCATTGTCTCTTGTCTCCATTAGTTGCATCTCTCATATCAACTTGTATTGAGTGCCAACTTACTATGCTTATTGATCTTGGAGATTTGGACACTTTACTTGTGATGCATGCTTGTTTGATTGAGCCTATTGCACATGGTTGTTCTTGCATCATATGCCCCCATACTATGACACGCTCCCTTGTACTTTCTTATGATGAGCATGATGCATACACTTGTTGGATATCTTACCACTCGAATGATAGGTTTTGCATTTCCGCTAACCTCATTTGTTTTTCCGAGTGTTTGTCATGTTCTTTCATTTTGGAGGTTTCACAAGTTGATGCCGTTATGCGACATATTGGTTATGTGAAGGCATACATGATGCGCGGCACCAACATTTTTGACATTCTCATAAAGGTGAACTCCTTCTCTTTAAGCAATCCTCAAATATGCATATTGGATGGGTCACTCTGTCATTGTTGTTTCCTTCTTGTTGTCTACATGATACATCTCGTGAGAGGAGGAGCGACATTGGAGATTGGCTACATGGACCTTCACATTGAGGAGCGCTTGCACTTATTGGATGCACCTTCGACACTCCACTCATGCCTCGACATCGAGCTTTGGTACACCAACACCTTCATATTTGTTGATTGTGCTCACACATGTCATGCTCGATGGATATATCATACTCACCACAAGTTTGCACACTATGCATGGATTGACTCACATTGTGATTGCCTTGTTGCATCTTGTATTCCCATGTCATCCATGATATATGAGCTTGCGCATTTCCTTAGCAAATTTGTTGTGATCTACCTTGAAGGCATATTCATACATCATGATCATATTGTCCATCATCAATTGCATGATAACATATACATATTGAGCATCCATTGCCATATTCATGCTATTGATAAAACATCTCACTATGACATCATTTTGCACCGTGGTTGCATAGATCATATTTACAACACATTTGTTTACACAATGATTGCATTTCTCCCATGAATGCTTTGCATCTCATTCTAGATCATCTTGATATGCTTCATGCGCTTTGTCACGACCAATCTTACCGCACGGACTCATTCTTACATGATGGACATTTTGTGTGCGCTAACCATTGTATTTCCGAGTGTTGCTTGTGTTTGCTATTTTTGCATGTCATTCACTCCGGCGACACCTTGGACTACTTGGATTGCGCCATGTCTTCAACTTCTTCCAACTACAAGTCCGTCTATGACAACCGTTTCCATGGTGATGAGGATCACGATCCGAGGTCGGATCCTTCCCAAGGGAGGGGAGATGATGCGGAGCATCCCATGGTCATCCCCATGGACCTATCTCCATCCCATCAAGTGCCAAATGGACCAATGACTCGAGCACGTGCAAGAGCTCTCGAAACCGAGGTGACATCTCTCCTTTCCGAACTACCACTTCCCCTACCCGAGACATGGTTACTACCTCAAACGGATACACTTTGCATGCTCAGGTACCTCGAAGAAGCTAAGGAGCAAGAAGGACCGGAGGGAGAAGATGGACGCGAAGAAGAAGAAGAAACGCTAACCACGGTACTACCGCCCGAGCTTACGGTACTACCGCACGAGCTCGCGGTACTACCGCTCCCCTCATGCGGTACTACCGCTGAGGGGCGGAACTACCGCAAATCTACTACCGCTCCAACACAAGCGGTACTACCGCTCCTGCCAAGCGGTACTACCGCTTTCCACTCATGGTACTATCAAGAACCCCAAGCGGTACTACCGCTTCGCTAAGCTGGTACTACCGCTCGATGGATTTACTACCGCCTGCTGCTGCAGAGAATGCGGGCCTAGGGCCCATGTATCCCCTCCCACTTACCTCTTCGTGGACATAAACTATAAATACTCCTCCACCTTCTTCTAGACAGTTTTAGCAATCGGATTAGCTCATGTTTGTGTGAGAGCCTTTGCTCATCCACTTGGTTACTTCTCCTCGAGATCACGACCTCTTGGAGAAGATCCCCAAGCGGATTCAAGACCCCTTCTAGGGAAGAACATCAAGGCCTCCTCTTGGAGAAGAACGGTTCCTTTGTATCCTTACCTTTGTTGACTTTGGACCTCGTGAATCTCTTATGTGTATGATGATCTAGCACTTGTGTGATCGATTCCCTTGTTGGTTGAGTGATTCTCTCGCTTTCCCGTGTTTTCCCTTGTGCTTCCGCTGTTCTTCGTATTCCTCCGTGGATCCCTCCAAACGTGAAAGATCGATTTAATTAGGGTTCCACCCTACATCATATGTTCCTGATATATATCTTACTTGGGAGTTAGAAACTGAACAACGATTTACATGCTTACAATATCCTGAGGAGAGACGTGTTCCTGCTGCTGTTTGTGCTTTCACTAGCTTTGCATGTGTTTGGTGGTCTGAACATTGTAGATTATATCCTGTTCCAGCTACTTGGGCTGCTTTGAAAACTGCTATGCGTACTCGTTGGGTTCCACCATATTATCAACGTGAATTACTTCAAAAATTGCAGCGTTTAAGACAAGGAAAAAATTCAGTAGAAGAATATTATCGGGAATTACAAACCGGCTTGATTAGATGTGGTATTGTTGAGGAGAATGAAGCTATGCTTGCACGCTTTACGGGTGGATTAAATAGAGAGATTCGCACCATTTTAGACTATAAGGATTATAATAATATCACTCGCTTATTCCATCTTGCTTGTAAAGCTGAACGTGAAGTGCAGGATCGACGGCATTGGCGCCGCACTAACTTTTCTCGCAGTCGACCTTCATCATGGACACCACGTGCATCATCTACTTCCACCGCACCATCACCTCCTTTAGGTGCCACCTCCAACCGTGATACAAGAAAGCGTGCACAACCACCACTATCTCGCCAAGAGCACACCTGCTGGCCTGCAGAGCTCTTCTTCCATGGCGTCAACAGGCACACAAGTGATATTATTTGTCGTCGTTGTAAGGGAAGAGGACATTTTATGAAAGAATGCAAATCTCAGCGTGTGATGATTGCTACGAGGATGGTGGGTATGAGTCCGCTAGTGACTACGATGAGGAGACTTTGGCTCTTATTACACATGAGGAACACGGTGGAGATGATTCGATCATGAGACACAATACATGGCTCTCAAGATGCTTGACAGTATGAATGTTTAGTTGCTCAACGTGTTTTGAGTGTGCAGGTTACACAAGCTGAGCAAAATCAGAGGCATAATTTGTTCCATACAAAGGAGTTGTGAAGGAACGTTCTATTCAAGGCCATCATAGATGGAGGGAGCTGCAACAACTTGGCTAGCATGGAGATGGTGGAGAAGCTATCTCTCACCACAAGACCACATCCACATCCTTACTACATCCAATGGTTCAACAACAGCGGCAAGGTGAAGGTAACACGTCTTCGTTCGTGTGCATTTTAGTATCTCTACATATGCTGATTATGTTGATTGTGATGTGGTACCTATGCAAGCATGTTCCTTGTTACTTGGTAGACCATGGCAATTTGATAAAATTCAGACACCATGGTAGAAACAATCAAGATACTCTTGTTCATAAGGATAAAAATATTACTTTGCTTCCTATGACTCCTGAGTCCATTTTGAAAGATGATATTAATAGAGCTAATAAAGCAAAACAGGAGAAAAATAAGAGTGAAAATCAGATTGTGGCAAAAGAATTTGAGCAACACATGAAGCCTAATAATAAACCATCTACTGTTGCTTCTGAAATTAAATTGAAAAGTGCATGTTTACTTGCCACCAAATCTGATATTGATGAGCTAGATTTTAGCAAATCTATTTGCTATGCTTTTGTGTGCAAAGAGGCATTATTTTCGTTCGAGGAGGTGCCTTCCTCTTTGCCCCTCGCTGTCACTAACATTTTGCAGAGTTCACCGACGCCTTTCCACAAGACGTGCCACCGGGATTACCACCTATTCGAGGGATTGAGCATCAAATTGACTTAATTCCCGGTGCATCATTACCCAACCGTGCACCATACCGTACCAATCCAGAGGAGACGAAGGAGATTATGCGTCAAGTACAGGAGCTGCTCGACAAAGGTTATATACGCGAATCCCTTAGTCCTTTTGTTGTTCCTATTATTCTAGTGCCGAAAAAGGATGGTACGTCACGTATGTGTGTTGATTGTAGAGGCATTAATAATATTACTATTCGTTATCGTCACCCTATTCCTAGGCTAGATGATATGCTTGATGAATTGAGTGGCTCTACAATATTCTCCAAAGTTGATTTGCATAGTGGATACCATCAAATTCGTATGAAATTGGGAGATGAATGGAAAACAGCATTTAAAACTAAGTTTGGATTATATGAGTGGTTAGTCATGCCTTTTGGGTTAACTAATGCACCTAGTACTTTCATGAGATTAATGAACGAAGTTTTACGTGCTTTCATTGGACGATTTGTGGTAGTTTATTTTGATGATATACTGATTTATAGCAAATCTTTGGAAGAACATTTGGAACATTTACGTGTTGTTTTTAATGCTCTCGTGATGCACGCTTGTTTGGTAACCTTGGGAAGTGCACCTTTTGCACCGACCGAGTATCTTTTCTTGGCTATGTTGTTACTCCACAGGAATTGAAGTTGATAAAGCCAAGATTGAAGCTATTGAGAGTTGGCCGCAGCCCAAAACGGTCACACAAGTGAGGAGTTTCCTTGGCCTCGCTGGTTTCTATAGGCGTTTTGTCGAGATTTCAGCACCATTGCTGCACCTCTCAATGAGCTTACAAAGAAGGATGTGCCTTTTGTTTGGGGTACCGCACAGAAGAAGCCTTCACGGTGTTGAAAGATAAGTTGACACATGCTCCTTTACTCCAACTTCCTGATTTTACTAAGACTTTTGAGCTTGAATGTGATGCTAGTGGAATTGGATTAGGAGGTGTGTTATTACAAGATGGCAAACCTGTTGCATACTTTTACGAAAAATTGAGTGGGCCTAGTCTGAATTATTCTACTTATGATAAAGAATTATATGCTCTTGTTCGGACTTTAGAAACATGGCAACATTATTTATGGCCCAAAGAATTTGTTATACATTCTGATCATGAATCTTTGAAACATATTAAAAGTCAAGCTAAACTGAATCGTAGACATGCTAAATGGGTTGAATTCATTGAGACTTTCCCTTATGTCATTAAACACAAGAAGGGTAAAGAAAATGTTATTGCTGATGCATTGTCTCGTCGCTATACTATGCTTTCACAACTTGACTTCAAAATATTTGGTTTGGAGACCATCAAAGATCAATATGTGCATGATGCTGATTTTAAAGATGTATTGCAGAATTGTAAAGAAGGAAGAACATGGAACAAGTTTGTCGTTAATGATGGGTTTGTGTTCGTGCTAACAAGCTATGCATTCCAGCTAGCTCCGTTCGTCTTTTGTTGTTGCAGGAGGCGCATGGAGGAGGACTAATGGGACACTTTGGCGTGAAGAAGACGGAGGACGTACTTGCTACACATTTCTTTTGGCCAAAGATGAGACGGGATGTTGAGCGTTTTATTGCTCATTGCACTACATGTCAAAAAGCTAAGTCACGACTCAATCCTCATGGTTTATATATGCCTTTACCTGTACCTAGTGTTCCTTGGGAGGATATATCGATGGACTTTGTTTTAGGTTTACCTAGAACAAAGAAGGGAAGGGATAGCATATTTGTTGTCGTGGATAGATTCTCGAAAATGGCACACTTTATACCATGTCATAAAAGCGATGATGCTTTGTCAATGTTGCTGATTTGTTCTTTCGTGAAATTATTCGCTTGCATGGTGTGCCAAATACTATTGTTTCAGATCGTGATACTAAATTTCTTAGCCACTTTTGGAGATGTTTATGGGCTAAGTTGGGGACTAAACTGCTTTTTAGTACTACTTGTCACCCCAAACCGATGGACAAACTGAAGTAGTCAATAGAACATTGTCTACTATGCTTAGGGCTGTTCTAAAGAAAAATAAGAAAATGTGGGAGGAATGCTTGCCTCATATTGAATTTGCTTATAATCGTTCATTGCATTCTACTACTAAGATGTGCCCTTTTGAAGTTGTGTATGGTTTCCTACCTCGTGCACCTATTGATTTGTTGCCTCTTCCATCTTCGGAGAAGGTTAATTTTGATGCTAAAGAACGTGCTGAATTGATTTTAAAAATGCATGAGTTAACTAAGGAAAACATTGAGCGATGAATGCTAAATATAAATTTGTGGAGATAAGGGTAGAAAACATGTTGTGTTTGCACCGGAGATCTTGTTTGGTTACATTTGCGTAAGGATAGATTTCTGATTTGCGCAAATCAAAGCTAATGCCACGTGCTGCTGGTCCCTTTAAGGTGTTGGAGAAAGTAAATGATAATGCATATAAACTTGAGCTGCTGCAGATTTTGGGGTTAGTCCCACTTTTAACATTGCAGATTTGAAGCCATATTTGGGTGAGGAAGATGAACTTCCGTCGAGGACGACTTCATTTCAAGAAGGGAGGATGATGAGGACATCAATACCATTGTTACACCCACAGCCCCCGCCGCTATACATACCGGACCAATTACTAGAGCTCACAAGACGCCAACTAAATTACCAGGTACTTTCGTTTCTTGGTAATGATTCTAATGTTCATGAGAATATGACGCTGCCTAAATTGGATACATTTGTTTTGCTTACAAATGTAGGGCCTAGCTTGGAGAAGGATGAACATTGGAGCAAGAACCAGCATGGAGATGATGGCATGCGCAAGGAGGACAAGAATGGAGTTACAAGTGATGATTTCAGGACTTTGAAGCCACCATAATGAGTGCATGAAGCCTTGGACGAAATATACAAGATACCACTTCATAATATTCGTCCATAGGCTATTCTAGGTGCTGCGTCACCTTATTATTGGGCCAGGCCCATGTAATTTCGAAATACATTAGTATAGGCTATTTTTAGAGTCCGTATGTGTGGGGAAACAAGAGATAGGGTTAGTTTCGGACCCCTCCACCAAGGGCCACGAAATTCACCCCCTCTTCCTCCATATATACAGCCCTTAGGGCACCGTTTAGACTTGGGTTTTGTTTAGATCAAAAGTTCGCCATAGCTGCAACTTCACAGTTTCGCTTTGTGTTCAACGACTGCACAAAGGCGCCACGAACCCCACCTTGATCAATAAAGCTTTCATCTTATATTCGCAATATCCAGATTGCAATCTCAGTTTCTTGCTTGTTCTTCGTTTGCTCGCAGGAAATAGACCCTCGTGGTCGTTGATCGTGCTCGGCGTGGTCAATAACCTCTCGGAGTTGGTTTAGCGATTGCTAAGGCGCGGCGTCCTCGCACGTTCGTAGTCGGATCGTCAAAGTCGACTTCCACCAAAGCGAAATCCACCATCTCATCGAAGACGGGACACCTCTGCCTCTATCGTAAAGTAAATGATAATGCATATAAACTTGAGCTGCTGCAGATTTTGGGGTTAGTCCCACTTTTAACATTGCAGATTTGAAGCCATATTTGGGTGAGGAAGATGAACTTCCGTCGAGGACGACTTCATTTCAAGAAGGGAGGATGATGAGGACATCAATACCATTGTTACACCCACAGCCCCTCGCCGCTATACATACCGGACCAATTACTAGAGCTCACAGACGCCAACTAAATTACCAGTACTTTCGCTTTCTTGGTAATGATTCTAATGTTCATGAGAATATGATGTCTGCTTAAATTGGATACATTTGTTTTGCTTACAAATGACGGGCCTAGCTTGGAGAAGGATGAACATTGGAGCAAGAACACACATGGAGTTGATGGCATGCGCAAGGAGATCAAGAACGGAGTTACAAGTGATGATTTTAGGACTTTGAAGCCACCATAAGGAGTGCATGAAGCCTTGGACGAAATATACAAGATGCCACTTCATAATATTCGTCCATAGGCTATTCTAGGTGCTTCGTCACCTTATTATTGGGCCAGGCCCATGTAATTTCGAAATACATTAGTATAGGCTATTTTAGAGTCCGTATGTGTGGGAAACAAGAGATAGGGTTAGTTTCGACCCCTCCACCAAGGGCCACGAAATTCACCCCTCTTCCTCCATATATACAGCCCTTAGGGCACCGTTTAGACTTGGGATTTGTTTAGATCAAAAGTTCGCCATAGCTGCAACTTCGCAGCGTTTCGTTTGTGTTCAACGACTGCACAAAGGCGCCACAGAACCCCACCTTGATCAATAAAGCTTTCATCTTATATTCGCAATATCCAGATTGCAATCTCAGTTTCTTGCTTGTTCTTCGTTTGCTCGCAGGAAATAGACCCTCGTGGTCGTTTGATCGTGCTCGGCGTGGTCAATAACCTCTCGGAGTTGGTTTAGCGATTGCTAAGGCGCGACGTCCTCGCACGCTCGTAGTCGGATCGTCAAAGTCGACTTCCACCAAAGCGAAATCCACCATCTCATCGAAAGACGGGACACCTCTGCTTCTATCAACTTGGCGTACTTGAAGTCATCTTGCACTTGACGTTCCGCCTTGGTCGCTTGATGCACTAGCTCGATGAGGTTGGAGTAGGGTTGGAAGTCGGCGATCTTCTTGATGGGATGATTGAGTCCATTCAAGAATCGTGCCATTGTTTGCTCATCATCTTCTTTGACATTGGCTCGAATCATGGCTATCTCCATTTCCTTGTAGTATTCTTCAACACTCTTTGTTCCTTGCTTGAGTTGTAGCTTCTTGAAGAGATCACGGTTGTAGTAGGTGGGCACAAATCGTGCTCGTATGACATCCTTCATTTGAGCCCAAGTGGTGATTGAGGGTCACCTCTTGCTTCTCGGCGCAAGGACTTGTTCCCACCATATGAGCACATTGTCTTGGAACTCAAGTGATGCCATTGCGATCTTCTTCTCTTCCTCATAGTTATGCAAACGAAAGATTTTGTCGACCTTCAATGCCCATGAGAGGTATTCTTCCGGATCATTGCTTCCATTGAACTTGGGCATTGTGAATTTGAGTTTTCCATAGCATTGCTCTTCATCTTGATAGTGGTTGTGAAATCGCTCTTGCCTTGGAAAGTCCTCGAATGCTCGTTCCTCATGATGTCGCTCTTGGCATGGAGGAGGGTCTTGAAGCACTTGTTCCACTTGGTTTCGCTCTTTGTGTGGAGGAAGTCCATGATTAACTTGCTCTTGTTGAACTTGAGGTTGAGGTGGAGCTTGACGATGCACACGTGGTTGGTAGTTCCTCTCTTGTATTTCTTCTCGAAGGGCTTCCTCTTGATTGCGCCGTTCGCGACTGCGGTTGGCAATAGCTCGACTCGATTCTTGAAGGGCACGTTCCGCCTCAAGAGCTTGTGCTTCATGTTGTTGTTGTTGAAGACGTTGGGCCTCGGCATCTTGTTCCTCTTGGTGTAGGCGCGCTCGTTCTTCCTCTTGGCGCCGTAGTCGTTGTCGTTCTTGAGCTTGAGCTAAAGTGACTTGGTTTGATTGAGGATGAAGAACTTGTTCATTTACTTGCTCTTGTGAATGCTTGCCATGTAGCGGGTTGCGAGATGCATGACGGTCTTGACGCGCGGCTCGTCGAAGAATGGTCGATGACAGTGTAATTGAGCCGGAGAAGGTGTCGTCGGAGTGTCGACTTGAGTGGCTCCGTCTTGAGTAGGAAGAAGTTGAAGGAGGCCGGTTGACCAACAAAGTGCGGATCTCGTCCATTCTTGCATCGTTCTCTTGCTTGTGCGCGTCGAGCTTGGTGTCGAAGTAGTCTCGTGTACGTTGCTCGGAGAGTCGCAAGTCGGTGGTGAGGTTGTCGATGCGGTCGTTCATTGTTTGTTGCTCTTGATGGAGCGCTCGTTGTGCACCAAAGAGGTGGCTCTTGGTGACGAATGATGACATGTCGTCATCTTGCTCGATGAAGAGTGGGTTGGTAGAGGAACTTGGCCTATCCATCGTAAGAAAGTGGTGGTGAGTAGGAAAATGAGAGAACAAAACCAAAGTTACATTTCCTTTGATTGTGGATGTAACAAGTACATCCCACGTGATGTTACAATAGGGGAATTGGTACCGGGAATTGTTTCTCACACCTACAAGTAAATGGTCTATGGAGGAGCTTGGTTAGGAAAGGCACAAATAATTCAAGCAAATGTTAGTCAAGATGTTGATAAAGTTGAGAAGATTCACAAATGGCAAATAATACAAATAGATCAACCTCCAAGATAACATGAGGAACACACACACGGAAGATAAATGGGATCCGCACAACCAAGGGGTGAGCTCGAAGATATCGAATTACAGGAAAAGCTCTTGTCGTACATATACTAGAGAGACGCTAGCTCGATTGCACTAATGGGCTAGATACGCTAGTGCACCAACCTAATAGAGAATCCACTCGTCTCACTATCCCAAGTATGCTTATGTATGTGGTGACCAAGATGATGCACGTATGCTAAGGCTCGATGCTATTTCTTATAAGCTCTTTGCTTCTCTTCTCTTTTGCTTAAAATCTTTTTCTTCTTCTTCTTCTTCTTTCAACTATGCCACGATGCTTGATATACGAGCCACACAACGAGGTAACAAGTAGTAAATGCACGGGATGGACGGAACACTAAATGGTGCACTAAGGCGTGGCCCGGCAATACTCAACAAGCTAGTCTCGATGGGTAAACTATGCAAAATGGCTCGAAGCTATCAAGTTAATGGCAAGGGAGTACAAGGTCTCGTCGAGGTTACCGTCCTTGCTTACGGTCGAAGATGATCTTGTCAAAGCCGAAGTGTTGTTCGAGACAAAGATTGGTGGCGATGATGATACCAACTTGCACCTAAGTAGCCGAAACACCTTAGGACAAAAGATAAATCGCAACCGAACACTCAACAAACACGTGGAATGGTGCGGAAGAACACGAGAGGTGGTGGTGGAACGAAATGAGAAAAACAGAAAAATGGCCAAAACTTTCTGGATAGCCCGTGCGCACAAGGTAAGTGAGGCCCGTGTGCACGGGGTCCCGATGGCCCGTGTGCACGGGGTCTCCCGAGAGCGGATGAACTGATCTGATTTCGTGGTGAATTCAAGTTTTTGGCCAAAATCAAACGGTGGAAGGTTGGGGATAATGGTGGAGGGGTAGATCCACTTGCCAAACACCAAATTCGTGGATCAAATCAACCAAATCTCACAAGATCAACAAATTGCAAGAAAATTTTTTGGGGCTATTTTTGGTGGGGATTTTCGGATTAGGACAAAAAACAACAAAATCAAGCTAGAAAGTGGAAGGTAGGGACTCCAAGATGTGAATCAACGTGGCTCATGATACCAAGATGATGTAGGGTAGAACCCTAGGAAGGACCTTTTCACACTTGGAGGGGGAAAAAGGAGAGAAACCACAAGAACAACAAGAACACAAAGATGAACAGAAGAGGTAATCACTCCAACAATTCCCGATTACACATCCACTAGAGTGACAACACAAGATCCACAAGTCACAAACACAACCAAAGGAAAGATACAATGGCAAAGTTCATCCCAAATCCAAAGGAACAGGGGTCTTGAAGGTAGTCTTCTCCCAATGGAGGTCTTGAAATCCTCAAGGATTCTTCCCTATGGGGTCTTGATCCTCAAAGAGGAAAGGTAATGGAGCAAAGCTCACCAAGATCTCATCTAATACTTTGCTAACCCTAAACATGGTCCTAGGTACGAAATATATAGCCTTGGGGTCGAGGGAGAAGAAGGGGAGCCAAAGATGCAATCTCAGCCGGCCATCCTGGGAGGCCCGTGCGCACGGGGTAAGTTGGGCCTTGCGCACGGGGGTCCCGTGGGCACGGTACATGCCTGTGCGCATGGGGTGCTCCAGTGCCTATTTCCTGTGTAGACCGTGGGCACGGCGTCTCGGGGGCCCGTGCGCACGGGGTCACTTGGGACTTCCTGTGTTGCTGGTATTGCACTCCGTCTTGATTCGTACGGCCTTGGGGTGGTTCTCCTTCTCCTTGGGGATGCTCCTGGGCTTCTTGGTGATGTTCCACATCATACCTAAGGAGGCATAGCATATCTTGGTGAGGTAGTAAACTTGTTGCATTCGTATTCACATGCAAGTCTAGTAGGAAGGAGTTCACCACGGTTTCGAGAGCACGTGCTCTAGCTCTTGTCATGGGTCCTCGTGGGGTTGGATGTGTCGATGTAGAGTCCATGGGGATGATGGAAGGATGCTCCGCATCATCTCCCCTCCCTTGGGAAAGATCCGACCTCAGATCAAAATCTTCATCACCATGGAAAGTGATGCGGAGCATCCCATGATCATCCCCATGGACGCATCTACATCCCCTACAACACCACTTGGACCTATGACTCGAGCACGTGCAAGAACTCTTGAAACCGAGGTGACACCACTCCTCTCCGAATTCCCTTTCGATTCACATGAGACATGGTTACTACCTCAAACGGAAACGCTATGCATACTCAGGTACCAAGGAGTTAACCGTGAAGAAGCTAGGAAGCAAGGAGAACCGGAAGCGGAAGACATATGTGAAGACGGAGAGGAAAAGCACCAAGGCCCAGATCGGCGGACGATCCGGACGGCGGCCGGACGATCCGGACAGAGCCTGGACGATCCGGACCACGACCCGGACGATGCGGCTAACTCACCCCGAAGGCACCCAAAGCTCCCACCTGAAGCCGGATCATCCGGACCCCGTCCCGGGTCATCCGGACCCTGCCCGAACGTCCGGACCCCCAGTCGGACATCCGGCCCTGCGCCGCCACCAGTCGTGCCTCCAGCTCATCCGGGCCTCCACACGGACCATCCGGACCAGCCCGGATCATTCAGCTCCACCCCCGGATCATCCGGCCAGCGCCTGCGCGCGCGTGTTGGGCTAAGCCCATGTGCCCCCTTCACCCCCTAGCCTATATATAGGACTCTTCCTCCTCCCTTTGAGACTTAGCATTGGATTAGCTCATATTTGTGTGAGAGCCTTTGCTCATCCACTTGGATACTTCTCCTCGGAGTTCACGACCTCTTCGGAGAAGATCCCCCAAGCGGATTCAAGACCCCTTTCTAGGGAAGAACATCAAGGCCTCCTCGCGGAGAAGAACGGTTCCTTTGTATCCTCTACCTTTGTTGACTTTGGATCTCGTGTATCTCTTTGTGTTTGGTGATCTAGCACTTGTGTGATTGATTCCTTGTCGGTTTAGTGATTCTCTCTCATTTTCCCCGTGTTTTCCCCTTGTGCTTCCGCGTGTTCTTCGTGATTCCCCGTAGGATCCACTCCAAACGTGAAAGATCGTCGCTATAGGGTTCCACCCTACATCATCTTGGTATCATGAGCCACGTTGATCACGTTTTTGGAGCCCCTACCCTTTGTTTTCTAGCTTGATTTTGTTGTTTTCGTCCTAAATCCGAAAATCCCCACCAAAAATAGCCCCCAATTTTTTGTGATTTGTTGGTTTTGATGATGATTTGTTGATTTTGATCCGTAGATTCGGTGTGTTACTCGTGGATCTTGCTTTTCCCCACCTTCTCCCCCTCGAAATCCATCCAAAATCCATGGATTCGTGAAATCCTCGCCGTTTCGAGTTCATCGGCAGTTCCGATCGAGATTGACCTGCCGGATCATCCGGACCTGACCGGATCATCCGGACACGCCGGATCATCCGGCTCGACCCGGATCATCCGGCTTCCTCTGCCGAAACTGCATTTTTGCAGTTCTCCACCACCACCACCTAAGTCTACATACTGCCCCACTTCAACCACCACCACTTCCACCTGCCAAAATCCCATGACACAACCTCCGTACCACCATTCGACTTTGGGTTCGAGAATTTGAGTTGTGATTTCCCGTTTCCTATTGTGTTTCGGCTATTTAGGTACGGTACGACATCAACATAACCAACGCTCATCTTCGTCGACTACTCATCTTCGCTACGGACGGTAACTTCGACGACATCTTTGTCATACCTTGCAATTGCATTGATAACCATCATACCCCATCTTTGGCGTAGCTTACCCATTGAGACTAGCCATTCAGTATTGCCGGCAACGTGACTTGTTCACATTAGTGATAATACTCCATATCATACATACCATACCATCGTGGTGCATATCTCGGAATCAACTTGTGTGTCACAAAGTTGTCATCGCATACACAATTGCTATCTTGGTTCGTGAAGTTTGCATAAGAAAAGAGCTCAAAAGAGAAAGAGCCACTCAAGCTTTTAAGCAAAGAGGAAAGATAAGCAAAGAGCTTATTAACAAGAACCATAGCATCATACAACATTAAGATTGTCATATAAGATCATCTTGGATCATAGCACCGAAATACCATACAGATAGCATACTTGGGATAGAGATCGTTGCATTTTTGCCTAGTAGGTTGTGCACAAACTTCGTATCCGCCTATTGTGCAATCGTGCTAGTGTCTCTCTAGTATTGTGCAACAAGAGCATTTTCGTGGATCTTGCTTGGTCTATTTGTGGCATTTGCGAATTTGCGAATCTTTTTCAACATCTTTGAGTCAAACTAACGATTGCAATCAATTTTGTGCCACCATCCTAACCAAGCTCCACCATAAGCTTTTACTTGTGTAGGTGTGAGAACCGACAAGAATTGGTACCAATAGTGCTATTTCATTGTCCGCATTTGAGTGAACTTGATTCATCTTCAACATCGGTCAAAGGTACATTGGTATTAGTTCTTCTCCTTCTACCACTCACAATTTGCTTGAAATGATGGATAGGCCAAGTACTTCTACAAACCCACTCTTCATCGAGCAAGACGACGACATGTCATGATACGTCACCAAGAGCCACCTCTTTGGTGCACAACGAGCATTGCATCAAGAGCAACAAGCAATGAACGACCGCATCGACAACCTCGCCACCGACTTACGACTCTCCGAGCAACATAGAAGAGACTACTTCGACAACAAGCTCGACGCGCACAAGCAAGAGAATGATGCAAGAATGGACGAAATCTCCGCCTTGTTGGTGAACCGGCCTCCTTCTACATCGTCATACTGAAGACGGAGCCACTCAAGTCGACAATCCGACGACTCCTTCTCCGGCTCAAGTACACCGTCATCGAACACTCTTCGACGAGCCGCGTGTCAAGACCGTCATGCATCTCGCAACCCACTACATGTCAAGCATTCACAAGAGCAAGTCAATGAGCAAGTCCCTCGTCCTCAATCAAACCAAGTAGCGTTTGCTCAAGCTCAAGAACGACAACGTCTTCGTCGCCGAGAAGAAGAAGAAAGAGCACGTCTACACCAAGAGCAACAAGACGCCGAGGCTCAACATCTTCAACAACAACAACGAGAAGCACAAGCTCTTGAGGCGGAACGTGCCCTTCAAGCATCAAGTCGAGCTATCACCAACCGCAATCGCGAACGGCGCAATCAAGAGGAAGCCCTTCGAGAAGAAATCCAAGAGAGGAACTACCATCCACGTGTCCAACGTCAAGCTACCTCACAAGCTCGTCAAGCTCCACCTCAACCTCAAGGTCAACAAGAGCAAGTTGATCATGGACTTCCTCCATGCCAAGAGCAACATGAGGATGATTACCCTCCACGTTAAGGGCGTCATCATCACCATCGCCAACAAAACAATGAAGAGCAACGCTATGGCAAGCTCAAATTCACAATGCCCAAGTTCAATGGAAGCAATGATCCCGAAGAGTACCTCTCATGGGCATTGAATGTCGACAAGATTTTTCGTTTGCACAACTATGAGGAAGAGAAGAAGATTGCTATGGCATCACTTGAGTTCCAAGACTATGTGCTCATATGGTGGGAACAAGTCCTTGAGCGCCGACAAGCAAGAGGTGAACCTCCAATCACAACTTGGGCTCAAATGAAGGATGTCATGCGAGCACGTTTTGTACCAACCTACTACAACCGCAATATCTTCAAGAAGCTACAACTCCTCAAGCAAGGAACTAAGAGTGTTGAAGAATACTACAAGGAAATGGAGATTGCCATGATTCGAGCCAATGTCACGGAGGATGATGAGAAAACAATGGCACGATTCTTGAATGGACTCAATCATCCCATCAAGAAGATCGCCGACTTCCAACCCTACTCTAACCTCATTGAGCTCGTGCATCAAGCTACAAAGGCGGAACGCCAAGTGCAAGACGACTTCAAGTACGCCAAGTACTCCTCCAGGACCTACGGCTTCTCCAATAACCAAGCTTCAACAACTACTCCAACTTCGACATCAACCAAGCCTTCTCCAAGCAACGACGACAAGTCAAGTTAAAAGAAAACTTCCACAAGTTCAAGTCGCCTTCCTCCTACTACAAGCAACTTCAAGCCGCATGCTTCGTCATC
This sequence comes from Aegilops speltoides, assembly GCA_021437245.1. Taxonomy (NCBI): domain Eukaryota; kingdom Viridiplantae; phylum Streptophyta; class Magnoliopsida; order Poales; family Poaceae; genus Aegilops; species Aegilops speltoides. The sequence goes on along the minus strand of JAHHZJ010001045.1, from coordinate 81,137 downwards.
TACTCCAACCGATGAGACCGTCAAGACAAGCTCCTTCAGGTGTTTCACTTGCGGCGGTCGAGGCCACAAGTCCTATGAATGCACAAACAAGCGCACCATGATTCTCAACGACGATGGCACCTACGAATCAATGAGTGAAGATGAAATGGAAGCCCTTGAGCAAGTGGCCATGCACCGGCGGGTGAACGAGGATGAAAACGATCAAGTCTTTTGTGAGGAAGATACGAGCCCCGCTCTCGTTGTCTCCAAGGTCTTGACTCTTCAACATCAACAAGAAGAAGACCAACGATGCCACATCTTCCACACAAAGGCCGACATCAATGGACGATCCGTCAAGGTCATCATCGATGGAGGTAGTTGCCACAACTTGGCAAGTGAAGAACTATGCTCCAAGCTCCAATTAGTCAAGAAGAAGCACCCGCACCACTACAAGGTTCAATGGCTAAGTGACTCCGGCACTATACGAGTTGAGCATACGGTCCAAGTCTCCTTCAAAATAGGTGCATATGAGGACACTTTGGAGTGTGATGTGGTCCCAATGACCGTTTGCCACCTCCTTCTTGGTCGACCATGGCAATTCGACCGTGGTGTCTTCCACAACGGGCGTACCAACCACTATAGCTTCAAGATGAAAGGGAAGGAATATGTGCTACGACCTATGTCTCCTAGTCAAGTGATAGCCGACAAGCAAGCCACCCACCATAGAGAGAAGAGCGGAAAAGAGATCCACCAAAAAGTGAGTGAGAGCCACATGCCAAACTTGAGCGCCTCTTCACCTAGAGAGAAACACCTCATACTATTTGCCACAAAAAGTGAGATGAGAGAAGTGTGTGAGAACCCATCGAGTGTGATGCACTTTGTCCTTGTGTGCAAGAATGGAGAAACAAGAACTAACACCATTCACGAGCTACCTTTGGTGTTTCAATCTCTTTTGCAGGAATTTCAAGATGTTTTCCCCGATAAGCTACCTCCGGGTCTACCTCCTCTACGAGGCATTGAGCATCGAATCGACCTCATCCCCGGAGCGCCACTTCCAAACAAAGCTCCATACCGTGTCAATCCCGAAGAAACCAAGGAGATTCAACGGCAAGTACAACAACTAATCGACAACGGTCATGTACGTGAAAGCTTAAGCCCTTGTGCCGTTCCCGTCATACTTGTGCCTAAGCCCGATGGAAGTTTCCGCTTGTGTTCCGATTGTAGACCTATAAATGCTATCACCGTTCGCTATAGGAATTCCATTCCTCGCTTAGATGATATGCTTGATGAACTTGGTGGAGCCAACTTTTTCTCAAAAATTGATCATGAAAGTGGCTATTATCAAATACGCATTCACGACGGTGATGAATGGAAAACTGCTTTCAAAACCAACTGATAGAGGCAAAGGTGTCCCGTCTTTCAATGAAATGGTGGATTTCGCTTTGGTGGAAGTCGACTTTGACGATCCGACTACGAACGTGCGAGGACGTTGCGCCTTAGGAATCGCTAAACCAACTCCGAGAGGTTATTGACCATGCCGGAGCACGATCAACCTGACCACGAGGGTCTGTTTCCTGCGAGCAAACGAAGAACAAGCAAGAAACTAAGATTGGAATCTGGATATTGCGAATATAAGATGAAAGCTTTATTGATCAAGGTGGGGTTCTGTGACGCATTTGTCTGGTCATTGAACACAAACGAAGTAAGCGAAGTTGCAGCTATGGCGAACTTTAATCTAAACAAAACCCAAAGTCTAAACGGTGCCCTAAGGGCTGTATATATGGAGGAAGAGGGGGTGAATTTCGTGGCTCTTGGTGGAGGGGTCCGAAACTAACCCTATCTCTTGTTTCCCCACACATACGGACTCTAAAAATAGCCTATACTTATGTATTTCGAAATTACATGGGCTGGCCCAATAATAAGGTGACGAGCACCTAGAATAGCCTCTGGACGAAATTTATGAAGTGGCATCTTGTATATTTCGTCCAAGGCTTCATGCACTCATTATGGTGGCTTCAAAGTCCTGAAATCATCACTTGTAACTCCGTTCTTGTTCCCCTTAGCATGCCATCATCTCCATGCTTGTTCTTGCTCCAATGTTCATCCTTCTCCAAGCTAGGCCCTTCATTTGTAAGCAAAACAAATGTATCCAATTTAAGCAACATCATATTCTCATGAACATTAGAATCATTACCCGTAAACGGAAGTACCGTAATTTAGTTGGCGTGCATGAGCTGTAGTAATTGGTCCAAGATGTATAGCAAATAGGGGCTGTGGGTGTCATAATGGTATTGATGTCCTCATCATCCTCCCTCCTTGAAATGAAGTCGTCCTCGACGGAAGTTCATCTTCCTCACCCAAATATGGCTTCAAATCTGCAATGTTAAAAGTGGGACTAACCCCAAAATCTGCAGCAGCTCAAGTTTATATGCATTATCATTTACTTTCTCCAACACCTTAAAGGGACCAGCAGACGTGGCATTAGCTTTGATTTGCGCAAATCAGAAATCTATCCTTACGCAAATGTAACCAAACAAGATCTCCGTGCAAACACAACATGTTTTCTACCCTTATCTCCAAAGAAGTTTATATTTAGCATTCATACGCTCAATGTTTTCCTTAGTTAACTCATGCATTTTTAAAATCAATTCAGCACGTTCTTTAGCATCAAAATTAACCTTCTCCGAAGATGGAAGAGGCAACAAATCAATAGGTGCACGAGGTAGGAAACCATACACAACTTCAAAAGGGCACATCTTAGTAGTAGAATGCAATGAACGATTATAAGCAAATTTAATATGAGGCAAGCATTCCTCCCACATTTTCTTATTATTCTTTAGAACAGCCCTTAGCATAGTAGACAATGTTCTATTGACTACTTCAGTTTGTCCATCAGTTTGGGGGTGACAAGTAGTACTAAAAAGCAGTTTGGTCCCCAACTTAGCCCATAAACATCTCCAAAAGTGGCTAAGAAATTTAGTATCACGATCTGAAACAATAGTATTTGGCACACCATGCAAGCGAATAATTTCATGAAAGAACAAATCAGCAACATTAACAACATCATCGCTTTTATGACATGGTATAAAGTGTGCCATTTTCTAGAATCAATCCACGACAACAAATATGCTATCCCTCCCCTTCTTTGTTCTAGGTAAACCTAAAACAAAGTCCATAGATATATCCTCCCAAGGAACACTAGGTACAGGCAAAGGCATATATAAACCATGAGGATTGAGTCGTGACTTAGCTTTTTGACATGTAGTGAAGCGAGCAATAAAACGCCAACATCCGTCTCATCTTTGGCCAAAAGAAATGTGTAGCAAGTACATCCTCCGTCTTCTTCATGCCAAAGTGTCCCATTAGTCCTCCTCCATGCGTCTCCTGCAACATCAAAAGACGAACGGAGCTAGCTGGAATGCATACCTTGTTAGCACGGAACACAAATCCATCATTAACGACAAATATGTTCCATGTTCTTCCTTCTTTGCAATTCTGCAATACATCTTGAAAATCAGCATCATGCACATATTGATATTTGATGGTCTCCATACCAAATATTTTGAAGTCAAGTTGTGAAAGCATAGTATAGCGACGAGACAATGCATCAGCAGTAACATTTTCTTTACCCTTCTTGTGTTTACTGACATAAGGGAAAGTCTCAATGAATTCAACCCATTTAGCATGTCTACGATTCAGTTTAGCTTGACTTTTAATATGTTTCAAAAATTCATGATCAGAATGTATAACAAATTCTTTGGGCCATAAATAATGTTGCCATGTTTCTAAAGTCCGAACAAGAGCATATAATTCTTTATCATAAGTAGAATAATTCAGACTAGGCCCACTCAATTTTTCAGAAAAGTATGCAACAGGTTTGCCATCTTGTAATAACACACCTCCTAATCAAATTCCACTAGCATCACATTCAAGTTCAAAAGTCTTATTAAATTCAGGAAGTTGGAGTAAAGGAGCATGTGTCAACTTATCTTTCAATACCGTGAAGGCTTCTTCCTGTGCGGTACCCCAAACAAAAGGCACATCCTTCTTTGTAAGCTCATTGAGAGGTGCAGCAATGGTGCTGAAATCTCTCACAAAACGCCTATAGAATCCAGCGAGGCCAAGAGAACTCCTCACTTGTGTGACCGTTTTGGGCTGCGGCCAACTCTCAATAGCTTCAATCTTGGCTTTATCAACTTCAATTCCCTATGGAGTAACAACATAACCAAGAAAAGACACTCGGTCGGTGCAAAAGGTGCACTTCCCAAGGTTACCAAACAAACGTGCATCACGTAGAGCAATAAAAACAACACGTAAATGTTCCAAATGTTCCTCCAAAGATCTGCTATAAATCAATATGTCATCAAAGTAAACTACCACAAATCGTCCAATGAAAGCACGTAAAACTTCGTTCATTAATCTCATGAAAGTACTAGGTGCATTAGTTAACCCAAAAGGCATGACTAACCACTCATATAATCCAAACTTAGTTTTAAATGCTGTTTTCCATTCATCCCCCAATTTCATACGAATTTGATGGTATCCACTATGCAAATCAACTTTGGAGAATATTATAGAGGCACTCAATTCATCAAGCATATCATCTAGCCTAGGAATAGGATGACGATAACGAATAGTAATATTATTAATGCCTCTACAATCAACACACATACGTGATGTACCATCCTTTTTTGACACTAGAATAATAGGAACAGCACAAGGATTAAGGGATTCGCGTATATAACCTTTGTCGAGCAGCTCTTGTACCTGACACATAATCTCCTTCGTCTCCTCTGGATTGGTACAAGATGGCGCAAGGTTTGGCGATGAAGCACCGGGAATTAAGTCAATCGATGCTCAATCCTCGAATAGGCGGTAATCCGGTGCACGTCTTGTGGAAAGACGTCGTGAACTCCCCGCAAAATGTTAGTGACAGCAGGAGGCAAAGAGGAAAACACGTCCTCGAATGAAAATAATGCCTCTTTTCACACAAAAGCATAACAAACAGATTTGCTGAAATCTAGCTCATCAATATCAGATTTGGTGGCAAATAAACACGCACTTTTCAATTTTATTTCGGAAGCAACACTAGATGATTTATTATTAGGCTTCATTTGTTGCTCAAATTCTTTTGCCACAATCTGATTTTCGCTCTTATTCTTCTCCTGTTTTGCTTTATTAGCTCTATTAATATCATCTTTCAAAACAGAATCAGGAGTCATAGGAAGCAAAGTAATATTCTTATCCTTATGAACAAGAGTATACTGATTGTTTCTACCATGGTGTGCAGAATTTTTATCAAATTTCCATGGTCTACCAAGTAATAAGGAACATGCTTGCATAGGTACCACATCACAATCAACATAATCAGCATATGTAGAGATACTAAAATGCACACGAACAGTACGGTTACCTTAACCTTGCCGCTGTTGTTGAACCATTGGATGTAGTAAGGATGTGGATGTGGTCTTGTGGTGAGAGAGAGCTTCTCCACCATCTCCATGCTAGCCAAGTTGTTGCAGCTCCTCCGTCTATGATGGCGCGCATGAGCGTTCCTTCACAACTCCTTGGTATGGAACAAATTGTGCCTCTGATTTTGCTCAGCTTGTGTGACTGGACACTCAAAACACGTTGAGCAACTAAACATTCATACTGTCGGCGTCTTGAGGAGCCATGTATTGCGTCTCATGATCGTAATCAGCTCCACCGTGTTCTTCACGTGTAATAAGAGCCAACGTCTCCTCATCATAGTCACTAGCGGACTCATACCCACCATCCTCGGTAGCAATCATCACACGCTGAGATTTGCATTCTCTCGCATAATGACCTCTTCCCTTACAACGACGACAAATAATATCACTTGTGTGCCCAGTTGATGCCATGGAAGAAGAAGAGCTCTGTAGGCCCGGCGGTGCACTCTTGGCGGATAGTGGAGGTTGTGTGCGCTTTCTTGTATCACGGCTGGAGGTAGCAGCTGATGGAGGTGCTGGCGTAGTGGAAGTAGAGGATGCACGCGGTGTCCATGAAGAAAGTCGACCTACAGAAAAGTTAGTTCGCGCCAATGCTTGTCGATCCTGCACTTCACGTCCAGCTTTACAAGCAAGATGGAATAAACAAGTGATATTAGAATACTCCTTGTACTCTAGAATGGTCTGAATCTCTCTATTTAATCCACCTATAAAATGTGCAAGCATAGCTTCATTCTCCTCAGCAATACCACATCTAATCATGCCAGTTTGTAATTCCTGATAATATTCTTCTACAGAATTTTTTCCTTGTCTTAAACGCTGCAATTTTTGAAGCAATTCACGTTGATAATATGGTGGAACCCAACGAGTACGCATACCAGTTTTCAAAGCAGCCCAAGTAGCGGGAATAGGATGTAATCTACAATGTTCAGACCACCATACACATGCAAAACTAGTGAAAGCACAAACAGCAGCAGCAACCCGTCTCTCCTCGGGATATTGTAAACATGTAAAACGTTGTTTAGTTTCTAACTCCCAAGTAAGATATATATCAGGAACATATCTACCCTCAAATGGTGGAATATTCTATTTCAGTTTAGGAATATGGACATCATCTCGTACCTGAAGTGGTGGTGCAGGCCTACCATTACGAATATATACCTGAGGTCGACCTGCTGGTGGTGGTGCTGGTGGCTGCACGTAGTTCTGATTTTGATCAACCTCATCCTCATAATCGCTCGCATACTCATCATCCTCCTCTGTACCAGCCAGCAGCAGAGGCAGGAGCCAAAGAAGCACCAACAGCCATAGCGGCGGTACGAATTTTGTCTGGCTCAATAGGAACACGCTGAGCTCGTCCATACTGATTCGGAAGGGCGTAGTTATTGTTGTTGCGAGGGCGATAGGTGCAGCCGGCGGTGGTTGTGGAAAACACGCGAGCAATTAATTAAACTTGCTATCAAGCTTTGTTTCAAGCGTCTTCTCAATGCCATCTATCTTCTCCATGGCCTCGTCAAATTTGTTTAGCACATCTTGCACTGTCCACTCATCATTTGCGAAATTTATCATGTAGCTGTTTGTTCATCAAGTTCTCCCAATCATTCTCATCGACTTGTGATCCTACCATGGTTAGCAGACAAATAGAAACACACAAGAATATGATCCTCTGACTACTAAGAAGTGGTGGTGGTGTATCACAAACCCGTCAAGCAAATCTCAAATTCTTACCGGTTCTTACCCAGCGACGGTGGTGATCGGCAACTGTTGTAGTCAAAACTCTCAAAGCTTGGATATAGCGATTACGGGGGAGAATCAAGCATACGACGTAGATGTATGTGGAGCTGGGAAGGCTTATAATATGGTAGCAAAAAAGGTCGACAATAATCAATTCAGAGATGCAAAGTTGAATAAGCGCTCAGCGACGGTCTTTGTCTTGGTCCTAGGCTGAACCGTGCTAGAGGCGTGAGCCTAGAACACTAACAAAATCACGGCGCTGCATGTAAACAAGGAAAAAGCACACTGGAATTTTTTTCGCTCCTTTTTTATTTGCCTTTGCTTCTTTTTTTTGCAAAGCTCTTTTTTCTTGAAAAATCACTATAATGGCGAGTGTCTCAAAACTCTTCCCGGTCAAAGCGACAGGAAGGGCACGAAATTTTCCGACCAAAATTTTTTTTTCGACCGCTGGACCAAAAAAGCTGAAGCGGGTCAAAAAACTTTCTATAACGGCGATGTCTCAATACGCTTAGAAACACCTAAAATAGGATAGCCCAAATTTTTTTTGTCACGTGCGTTTTCGGAAAATTTTGGGCCTAAGCGGAGGTGGTTTTTGAAACCAACCTCTTCTACGAGACGTCAAAAGATTGCTGGAATCGAAACCTACTCGGCAAGAAACACGAACGGAAACTAGATGGATCGAAAACAAACCTAATATGCAAGGAATCTGGCGGCGGTGGTGGTATATGATAGCGGTGGTGGTATATGGATCACGGATTGAGCGGTGGTGGATAGCGGTGGTAGTAGATGGCGGCGGCGATGATGATGGTCTTGCGGCGGCGTGACATCTTATGACCGAACTTCGAAACTCTAAAGACTAGACTCTAAGACTAGCAACTAGACACCTGACGATGCAACCGCAAATTCAACAACGCAAATCTGAAAAAGATTATGCAAAGGCTCAGTTGGTTCGGATATGATGAACTAACCCTAATTTTTTGTGGCTTTTTAAGTGGACTGTAGATATGAAGAACAGACTCGATCTAAACTATGAAAAACTGTAAAATCTCACCGAGCAACACGGAAATCGATACCACTAGATAGAGGCAAAGGTGTCCGTCTTTCGATGAGATGGTGGATTTCGCTTTGGTGGAAGTCGACTTTGGCGATCCGACTACTGAGCGTGCAAGGGCGTCGCGCCTTAGCAATCGCTAAACCAACTCCGAGAGGTTATTGACCACGCCGAACACGATCAACGACCATGAGGTCTGTTTCCTGCGAGCAAACAAAGAACAAGCAAGCTGAGATTGCAATCTGGATATTGCGAATATAAGATGAATGCTTTATTGATCAAGGTGGGGTTACGTGGCGCCTTTATGCAGTCGTTGAACACAAACGAAATGCAGAAGTTGCAGCTATGGCGAACTTTAATCTAAACAAAACTCAAAGTCTAAGCGGTGCCCTAAGGGCTGTATATATGGAGGAAGAGGGGTGAATTTCGTGGCCCTTGGTGGAGGGGTCACCTAGAAACTAACCCTATCTCTTGTTTCCCCACACATCTGGACTCTAAAAATAGCCTATACTTATGTATTTCGAAATTACATGGGCTGGCCCAATAATAAGGTGGCGCATGCACCTAGAATAGCCTCTGGACAGAAATTTATGAAGTGGCATCTTGTATATTTCGTCCCAAGGGATTACTAGTCAAAGTCGACTTCCACCAAAGCGAAATCCACCATCTCATCGAAAGACGGACACCTCTGCCTTATCAAGTGGTATCGATTTCCAGTGTTGCTTTTTTAGAGTCGGTGAGATTTTACAGTTTTTCGTAGTTTAGATCGAGTCTGTTCTTCATACCTACAGTCCACTTAAAAAGCCAAAAAAATTAGGTTAGGTCATCATATCCGAACCAATCGAGCCTTTGCATAATCTTTTCTCAGATCGCCGCGATTAAATTACCAGGTACTTTTCGTTTCTTGGTAATGATTCTAATTTCATGCGTTGTTGAATTTGCGGTTGCATCGTCGTGTCTAGTTGCTGGTCTTAGAGTCTAGTCTTTAGAGTTTCGAGTTCTATTCACAAAGTTGTCACGCCGCCGCACCATCATCATCGTCCTGCCATCTACCACCACCGCTTATCCGCCATCGCTTCCAATCGGTATCCATATACCACCACCGCCATATATACCACCACCGCTGCCATATACCACCACCATATATCCACCACCAATCCGAGTTCCTTGCATATTCGATTTGTTTTCGGATCCATCTAAATTCGATTCGTGTTTCCTTGTCCGAGTAGGTTTCGATTCCAGCAATCTTTTGTCGTCAGTAGAAGAGGTTGGTTTCGGAAACCACCCTCCGCTTAGGCCCAAAATTTTCCAAAACGCACGGATAAAAAATTTCGCTATCCTATTTTTAGGTGTTTCTAAGCGTATTGAGCCATCATTGCTTATAGAAAGTTTTTTGACCCGTTTCAGCTTTTGGGTCCGGCAAAAAAAAAAAAAAATTTGGTCGAAAAAATTTCGTGCCCATCCCGTCGGTTTGACACGGAAGAGTTTTGAGACACTCGCCATTATAGTGATTTTTCGCAAAAAAAAAAAAAAAAGAGCAGCGCAAAAAAAAAAAAAAAAGCAGCGCAAAAAAAAAAAGAGCGAAAAAAAAATTCAGAGTGTGCTTTTCCCTTGTTTACGTGCAGCGCCGTGATTTTGTTAGTGTTCTAGGCTCGCGTCTCTAGCACAGTCTAGCCTAGGACCAAAGACAAGATCTGCGTCGTTGAGCGTTTATTCAACTTTGCATCTCTCGAATTGATTATTGCTGATCCTTTTGCTACCATATTATAAGCCTTCCAGCTCCACATACATCTACGTCGTGCGTTTGACTCTCCCCGCAATCGCTCTATCCAAGCTTTTGAGAGTTTTGATTACAACGGTTGCCGATCACCGCTCTTCTTCTGGTAAGAACCGGTAAGAATTTGAGATTTGCTTGACGGATTTGTGACACCCACCACCACCTCTTGTTAGTAGTCCAGAGGATCATATTCTTGTGTGTTTCTATTGCTGCTAACCATGGCAGGATCACAAGCCGATTTAGACCGATTTGGGAGAACATGACGAACAAACAGCTACATGATAAATTTCAGCAAATGATGAGTGGACAGTGCAAGATGTGGTAAACAGATTTGACGAGGCCATGGAGAAGATAGATGGCATTGAGAAGACGTTTGAAACAAAGCTTGATAGCAAGTTTGATGAATTGCTCGCTGCGTTTTCCACAACCACCGCCGCTGCACCTATCGCACCTCTGCGAACGACAACAACTACGCCTTCCGAATCAAGATGGATTTGAGCTCAGCGTGTTCCTATTGAGCGAGGACAAAATTCTGGTGCCGCTGCTGCTATCTGCTGTTGGTGCTTCTTTGGCTCCTGAATCTGCTTTGGTGGTACCGACGAGGATGATTATGTGGGAGATTACGAGGAGGAGGTTGATCAACATCGAACTACGTGCAACCACCAGCACCACAACCACCGTGTCGTCCACATGCAAATAATGGCAATATTAGGGCTCCCCTCAGTGCGAGATCATGACCATCTCCCTAAACTGAAATTGAATATTCCACCATTTGAGGGTAGATATGTTCTGATATATATCTTACTTGGGAGTTAGAAACTGAACAACGATTTACATGTTTACAATATCCCGAGGAGAGACGTGTTCTCGCCGCTTGTTTGTGCTTTCACTAGCTTTGCATGTGTTTGGTGGTCTGAACATTGTCGATTATATCCTGTTCCACTACTTGGGCTGCTTTGAAAACTGCTATGCGTACTCGTTGGGTTCCACCATATTATCAACGTGAATTACTTCAAAAATTGCAGCGCTTAAGACAAGGAAAAATTCAGAGAAGAATATTATCGGAATTACAAACCGGCTTGATTCGATGTGGTATTGTTGAGGAGAATGAAGCTATGCTTGCACGTTTTACGGGTGGATTAAATAGAGATTTCGACCATTCTAGATTATAAGGATTATAATAATATCACTCGTTTATTCCATCTTGCTTGTAAAGCTGAACGTGAAGTGCAGGATCGACAGCATTGGCGCCGCACTAACTTTTCTGCAGGTCGACCTTCATCATGGACACCACGTGCATCATCTACTTCCTTTGCACCATCACCTCCTTGGTGCCACCTCCAACCGTGATACAAGAAAGGTGCACAACCACCACTATCGCCAAGAGCACACCTGCTGGCCTGCCAGAGCTCTTCTTCTTCCATGGCGTCAACAGGGCACACAAGTGATATTATTTGTCGTCGTTGTAAGGGAAGAGGACATTTTGCGAGAGAATGCAAATCTCAGCGTGTGATGATTGCTACTGAGGATGGTGGGTATGAGTCCGCTAGTGACTATGATGAGGAGACTTTGGCTCTTATTACACATGAGGAACACGGTGGAGATGATTCTGATCATGAATCTTTGAAACATATTAAAAGTCAAGCTAAACTGAATCGTAGACATGCTAAATGGGTTGAATTCATTGAGACTTTCCCTTATGTCATTAAACACAAGAAGGGTAAAGAAAATGTTATTCTTGATGCATTGTCTAAATAGCTATACTATGCTTTCACAACTTGACTTCAAAATATTTGGTTTGGAGACCATCAAAGATCAATATGTGCATGATGCTGATTTTAAAGATGTATTGCGAATTGTAAAGAAGGAAGAACATGGAACAAGTTTGTCGTTAATGATGGATTTGTGTTCCATGCTAACAAGCTATGCATTCCAGCTAGCTCCGTTCGTCTTTTGTTGTTGCAGGGGCGCATGGAGGAGGACTAATGGGACACTTTGGCGTGAAGAAGACGGAGGGCGTACTTGCTACACATTTCTTTTGGCCAAAGATGAGGCGGGATGTTGAGCGTTTTATTGCTCGCCGCACTACATGTCAAAAAGCTAAGTCACGACTCAATCCTCATGGTTTATATATGCCTTTGCTGCACCTAGTGTTCCTTGGGAGGATATATCTATGGACTTTGTTTTAGGTTTACCTAGAACAAAGAAGGGAGGATAGCATATTTGTTGTCGTGGATAGATTCTCAAAATGGCACACTTTATACCATGTCATAAAAGCGATGATCTTGTCAATGTTGCTGATTTGTTCTTTCGTGAAATTATTCGTTTGCATGGTGTGCCAAATACTATTGTTTCAGATCGTGATACTAAATTTCTTAGCCACTTTTGGAGATGTTTATGGGCTAAGTTGGGGACTAAACTGCTTTTAGTACTACTTGTCACCCCAAACTGATGGACAAACTGAAGTAGTCAATAGAACATTGTCTACTATGCTTAGGGCTGTTCTAAAGAATAATAAGAAAATGTGGGAGGAATGCTTGCCTCATATTGAATTTGCTTATAATCGTTCATTGCATTCTACTACTAAGATGTGCCCTTTTGAAGTTGTGTATGGTTTCCTACCTCGTGCACCTATTGATTTGTTGCCTCTTCCATCTTCAGAGAAGGTTAATTTTGATGCTAAAGAACGTGCTGAGTTGATTTTAAAAATGCATGAGTTAACTAAGGAAAACATTGAGCGTATGAATGCTAAATATAAACTTGCTGGAGATAAGGGTAGAAAACATGTTGTGTTTGCACCGGAGATCTTGTTTGGTTGCATTTGCGTAAGGATAGATTTCTGATTTGCATAAATCAAAGCTAATGCCACGTGCTGCTGGTCCCTTTAAGGTGTTGGAGAAAGTAAATGATAATGCATATAAACTTGAGCTGCTGCAGATTTTGGGGTTAGTCCCACTTTTAACATTGCAGATTTGAAGCCATATTTGGGTGAGGAAGATGAACTTCCGTCGAGGACGACTTCATTTCAAGAAGGGAGGATGATGAGGACATCAATACCATTGTTACACCCACAGCCCTGCTGCTATACATCTTGGACCAATTACTAGAGCTCACAAGACGCCAACTAAATTACTGTACTTTCGTTTCTTGGTAATGATTCTAATGTTCATGAGAATATGATGCTGCCTAAATTGGATACATTTGTTTTGCTTACAAATGAAGGGCCTAGCTTGGAGAAGGATGAACATTGGAGCAAGAACACACATGGAGTTGATGGCATGCGCAAGGAGATCAAGAACGGAGTTACAAGTGATGATTTCAGGACTTTGAAGCCACCATAAGGAGTGCATGAAGCCTTGGACGAAATATACAAGATGCCACTTCATAATATTCGTCCATAGGCTATTCTAGGTGCTCGTCACCTTATTATTGGGCCAGCCCATGTAATTTCGAAATACATTAGTATAGGCTATTTTAGAGTCCGTATGTGTGGGGAAACAAGAGATAGGGTTAGTTTCGACCCTCCACCAAGGGCCACGAAATTCACCCCTCTTCCTCCATATATACAGCCCTTAGGGCACCGTTTAGACTTGGGTTTTGTTTAGATCAAAAGTTCGCCATAGCTGCAACTTCACAGTGCCGTTTGTGTTCAACGACTGCATAAAGGCGCCACAGTAACCCCACCTTGATCAATAAAGCTTTCATCTTATATTCGCAATATCCCGATTGCAATCTCAGTTTCTTGCTTGTTCTTCGTTTGCTCGCAGGAAATAGACCCTCGTGGTCGGGTTGATCGTGTTCGGCGTGGTCAATAACCTCTCGGAGTTGGTTTAGCGATTGCTAAGGCGCGACGTCCTCGCATGCTCGTAGTCGGATCGTCAAAGTCGACTTCCACCAAAGCGAAATCCACCATCTCATCGAAAGACGGGACACCTCTGCCTCTATCATGGCCCTTGGTGGAGGGGTCCGAAACTAACCCTATCTCTTGTTTCCCCACACATACGGACTCTAAAAATAGCCTATACTAATGTATTTCGAAATTACATGGGCCTGCCCAATAATAAGGTGACGCAAGACCTAGAATAGCCTCTGGACGAAATTTATGGAGTGGCATCTTGTATATTTCGTCCAAGGCTTCATGCACTCATTATGGTGGCTTCAAAGTCCTGAAATCATCACTTGTAACTCCATTCTTGTCCCCTTTGCGCATGCCATCATCTCCATGCTGGTTCTTGCTCCAATGTTCATCCTTCTCCAAGCTAGGCCCTACATTTGTAAGCAAAACAAATGTATCCAATTTAGGCAGCGTCATATTCTCATGAACATTAGAATCATTACCAAGAAACGAAAGTACCGGTTATTTAGTTGGCGTCTTGCGAGCTCTAGTAATTGGTCCAAGATGTATAGCAAAGAGGGCTGCGGGTGTAACAATGGTATTGATGTCCTCATCATCCTCCCTTCTTGAAATGAAGTCGCCCTTGACGGAAGTTCATCTTCCTCACCCAAATATGGCTTCAAATCTGCAATGTTAAAAGTGGACTAACCCCAAAATCTGCAGCAGCTCAAGTTTATATGCATTATCATTTACTTTCTCCAACACCTTAAAGGGACCAGAAGACGTGGCATTAGCTTTGATTTATGCAAATCAGAAATCTATCCTCACGCAAATGTAACTAAACAAGATCTCCAGTGCAAACACAACATGTTTTCTACCCTTATCTCCAAAGAAGTTTATATTTAGCATTCATACGCCAAGGTTTTCCTTAGTTAACTCATGCATTTTTAAAATCAATTCAGCACGTTCTTTAGCATCAAAATTAACCTTCTCCAAGATGGAAGAGGCAACAAATCAATAGGTGCACGAGGTAGGAAACCATACACAACTTCAAAAGGGCACATCTTAGTAGTAGAATGCAATGAACGATTATAAGCAAATTCAATATGAGGCAAGCATTCCTCCCACATTTTCTTATTTTTCTTTAGAACAGCCCTAAGCATAGTAGACAATGTTCTATTGACCACTTCAGTTTGTCCATCGGTTTGGGGTGACAAGTAGTACTAAAAAGCAGTTTAGTCCCCAACTTAGCCCATAAACATCTCCAAAAGTGGCTAAGAAATTTAGTATCACGATCTGAAACAATAGTATTTGGCACACCATGCAAGCGAATAATTTCACGAAAGAACAAATCAGCAACATTGACAAAGATCATCGCTTTTATGACATGGTATAAAGTGTGCCATTTTCGAGAATCTATCCACGACAACAAATATGTTATCCTCCCTTCTTTGTTCTAGGTAAACCTAAAACAAAGTCCATAGATATATCCTCCCAAGGAACACTAGGTACAGTAAAGGCATATATAAACCATGAGGATTGAGTCGTGACTTAGCTTTTTGACATGTAGTGCAATGAGCAATAAAACGCCAACATCCTGCCTCATCTTTGGCCAAAAGAAATGTGTAGCAAGTACGCCCTCCGCCTTCTTCACGCCAAAGTGTCCCATTAGTCCTCCTCCATGCGCCTCCTGCAACAACAAAAGACGAACGGAGCTAGCTGGAATGCATAGCTTGTTAGCACGAACACAAATCCATCATTAACGACAAACTTGTTCCATGTTCTTCCTTGTTTACAATTCTGCAATACATCTTTAAAATCAGCATCATGCACATATTGATCTTTGATGGTCTCCAAACCAAATATTTTGAAGTCAAGTTGTGAAAGCATAGTATAGCGACGAGACAATGCATCAAGAATAACATTTTCTTTACCCTTCTTGTGTTTAATGACATAAGGAAAGTCTCAATGAATTCAACCCATTTAGCATGTCTACGATTCAGTTTAGCTTGACTTTTAATATGTTTCAAAGATTCATGATCGAATGTATAACAAATTCTTTGGGCCATAAATAATGTTGCCATGTTTCTAAAGTCCTAACAAGAGCATATAATTCTTTATCATAAGTAGAGTAATTCAGACTAGACCCACTCAATTTTTCGTAAAAGTATGCAACAGGTTTGCCATCTTGTAATAACACACCTCCTAATCCAATTCCACTAGCATCACATTCAAGCTCAAAAGTCTTATTAAAATCAGGAAGTTGGAGTAAAGGAGCATGTGTCAACTTATCTTTCAATACCGTGAAGGCTTCTTCCCATATGGTACCCCAAACAAAAGGCACATCCTTCTTTGTAAGCTCATTGAGAGGTGCAGCAATGGTGCTGAAATCTCTCACAAAACGCCTATAGAAACCAGCAAGGCCAAGGAAACTCCTCACTTGTGTGACCGCTTTGGGCTGCGGCCAACTCTCAATAGCTTCAATCTTGGCTTTATCAACTTCAATTCCTCGTGGAGTAACAACATAGCCAAGAAAAGATACTCGGTCGGTGCAAAAGGTGCACTTCCCAAGGTTACCAAACAAACGTGCATCACGAGAGCATTAAAAACAGCACGTAAATGTTCCAAATGTTCTTCCAAAGATTTGCTATAAATCAAGATATCATCAAAATAGACTACCACAAATCGTCCAATGAAAGCACGAAAACTTCGCTCATTAATCTCATGAAAGTACTAGGTGCATTAGTTAACCCAAAAGGCATGACTAACCACTCATATAATCCAAACTTAGTTTTAAATGCTGTTTTCCATTCATCTCCCAATTTCATACGAATTTGATGGTATCCACTACGCAAATCAACTTTGGAGAATATTGTAGAGCCACTCAATTCATCAAGCATATCATCTAGCCTAGGAATAGGGTGACGATAACTAATAGTAATATTATTGATGCCTCTACAATCAACACACATACGTGACGTACCATCCTTTTTCGCACTAGAATAATAGGAACAGCACAAGGACTAAGGGATTCGCAGATATAACCTTTGTCGAGCAGCTCTGTACTTGACGATAATCTCCTTCGCCTCCTCCGGATTGGTACGGTATGGTGCACGGTTGGGTAATGATGCACCGAATTAAGTCAATTTGATGCTCAATCCTCGAATAGGTGGTAATCCTGTGGCACGCCTTGTGGAAAG
Organism: Aegilops speltoides; assembly: GCA_021437245.1. Lineage (NCBI taxonomy): Eukaryota > Viridiplantae > Streptophyta > Magnoliopsida > Poales > Poaceae > Aegilops > Aegilops speltoides. The sequence continues at coordinate 64,093 of JAHHZJ010001045.1, read as the reverse complement.
ACGCGTGAACTCCCCGCAAAATGTTAGTGACAGCAGGAGGCAAAGAGGAAGGCACGCCTCTAATGCAAATAATGCCTCTTTGCACACAAAAGCATAGCAAACAGATTTGCTAAAATCTAGCTCATCAATATCAGATTTAGTGGCAAGTAAACATGCACTTTTCAATTTAATTTCGAAGCAACAGAGATGGTTTATTATTAGGCTTCATGTGTTGCTCAAATTCTTTTGCCACAATCTGATTTTCACTCTTATTTTTCTCCTGTTTTGCTTTATTAGCTCTATTAATATCATCTTTCAAAATGGACTCAGAGTCATAGGAAGCAAAGTAATATTTTTATCCTTATGAACAAGAGTATACTGATTGTTTCTACCATGGTGTACAGAATTTTATCAAATTGCCATGGTCTACCAAGTAACAAGGAACATGCTTGCATAGGTACCACATCACAATCAACATAATCAGATATGTAGAGATACTAAAATGCACACTAACAAGACGTGTTACCTTAACCTTGCCGCTGTTGTTGAACCATTGGATGTAGTAAGGATGTGGATGTGGTCTTGTGGTGAGAGATAGCTTCTCCACCATCTCCATGCTAGCCAAGTTGTTGCAGCTCCCTCCATCTATGATGACGCTAATAGAACGCTCCTTCACAACTCCCTTTGTATGAAACAAATTATGCCTCTGATTTTGCTCACTTGTGTAACTCTGCACACTCAAAACACGTTGAGCAACTAAACATTCATACCACAAGATCTTCAAAGAGCCATGTATTGTGTCTCATGATCAAGCATCTCCACCGTGTTCCTCATGTGTAATAAGAGCCAAAGTCTCTCATCATAGTCACTAGCGGACTCATACCCACCATCCTCAAGAGCAATCATCACACGCTGAGATTTGCATTCTCTCAAAAATGTCCTCTTCCCTTACAACGACGACAAATAATATCACTTGTGTGCCCTGCTGACGCCATAGAAGAAGAAGAGCTCAGGCAGGCCCGGCAGTGTGCTCTTAGCGAGATAGTGGTGGTTGTGCCCTTTCTTGTATCACGGTTGGAGGTGGCACCAAGGAGGTGATGGTGCAAAGGAAGTAGATGATGCACGTGGTGTCCATGATGAAGGTCGACTGCGAGAAAAGTTAGTGCGGGCCAATGCCCGCCGATCCTGACTTCACGCTCAGCTTTACAAGCAAGATGGAATAAACGAGTGATATTATTATAATCCTTATAGTCTAGAATGGTCTCAATCTCTATTTAATCCACCCGTAAAACGTGCAAGCATAGCTTCATTCTCCTCAACAATACCACATCTAATCAAGCCGCTTTGTAATTCCCGATAATATTCTTCTCTGAGTTTTTCCTTGTCTTAAGCGCTGCAATTTTTGAAGTAATTCACGTTGATAATATGGTGGAACCCAACGAGTACGCATAGCAGTTTTCAAAGCAGCCCAAGTAGTGGAACAGGATATAATCTACAATGTTCGACCACCAAACACATGCAAAGCTAGTGAAAGCACAAACAGCAAGCAGAACACGCTCTCCTCGTGATATTGTAAACATGTAAATCGTTGTTCAGTTTCTAACTCCCAAGTAAGATATATATCGTGAACATATCTACCCTCAAATGGTGGAATATTCAATTTCAGTTTAGGGAGATGGTCATGATCTCGCACTGAGGGGAGCCCTAATATTGCCATTATTTGCATGTGGACGACCTGGTGGTTGTGGTGCTGGTGGTTGCACGTAGTTCGATGTTGATCAACCTCATCCTCATAATCGTCCACATACTCATCATCCTCCTCGGTACCACCAAAGCAGCAGAGCAGTGAGCCAAAGAAGCACCAACAGCAGAGGCAGCGCACCAGAATTTTGTCCTGCTCAAGAGGAACACGCCGAGCTCGTCCCATACCGATTCGAAGGGGCGAAGTTGTTGTCGCTGCAGAGGTGCGATAGGTGCAGCCGGCGGTGGTTGTGGAAAACGCGCGAGCAATTCATCAAACTTGCTATCAAGCTTTGTTTCAAACGCCTTCTCAATGCCATCTATCTTCTCCATGGCCTCGTCAAATCTGTTTACCACGCCTTGCACCTGTCCAATCATCATTTGTCAAACTTATCATGTAGCTGTTTGTTCGTCGAGTTCTCCCAATCAGTCTCATCGGCTTGTGATCCTACCATGGTTAGCGTAAAATAGAAACACACAAGAATATGATCCTACAAACTACTAAAAAGTGGTGGTGGTGTATCACAAACCCGCAAGCAAATCTCAAATTCTTACAGTTCTACCCAAGAGAGGTGGTGATCGCAACCGTTGTAGTCAAAACTCTCAAAGCTTGGATATAGCGATTACTGTGGAGAATCAAACGCATACGACGAGATGTATGTGGAGCTGGGAAGGCTTATAATATGGTAGCAAAAAGGTCAAGAATAATCAATTCAGAGATGCAAAGTTGAATAGACGCCAACGACGCAGTCTTGTCGGGTCCTAGGCTAGACCGTGCTAGAGACGCGAGCCTAGAACACTAACAAAATCACGGCGCTGCACGTAAACAAGGGAGGAGCACACTCTGAATTTTTTTTTTTTTTTTTTTCCTTTTTTTTGCACTTTTTGTCCTCTTTTTTTTTTTTTTGCTCCCAACAAAAATTTTTCGAAAAGTCTACAAATGGTCTAAAACTGCCTAGCCAAATTTTTTTGAAACCGGAACTATTTTTCTTCTGCGGATGGCTTGGAAGTTGGGGAGTCTGTCTTTATCACGACTTCGGAGTATCGCGTGATCTGGAAATCGAGAACAATGCAACAATTCGGACTCGGACTAGGACCGGTGGCGGAGATGAATCTGTGGAACTCGGATCGGTGGCGGAGATGAATCTGTGGAACTTCGGATCGGTGGCGGATATATGTTGCGGTGGACTCGGATGGGCGTGATGGCGGCGGATATGTGGTGGCGATATGGATTCGGATTGGCGGTGAATATGTGGCGGTGGTATATGGCAGCGGCGACGTGACAACCTGTGAATGTAACTCAAACTCTAAAAGACTAGACGCTAAGACCAAAGAACTTGACACGACGATGCAACCGCCAATTCAACAAAGCAAATACGAAAAAGATTATGCAAAGGCTCGATTGGTTCGGACGGGATGAACTAACCCTAATTTTTTTGGCTTTTTCGTGGACTATAGGTATGAAGAATGACTCGATCTAAACTACGAAAAACGTAAAATCTCACCGAGCAACCCGGAAATCTGATACCACTTGATAGAGGCAAAGGTGTCCCGCCTTTCGATGAGATGGTGGATTTCGCTTTGGTGGAAGTCGACTTTGACGATCCGACTACGAACGTCGCGGACGCCGCGCTTTAGCAATCGCTAAACCAACTCCGAGAGGTTATTGACCACGCCGAGCACGATCAACTCGACCACGAAGGTCTGCTTCCTGCGAGCAAACGAAGAACAAGCAAGAAACTGAGATTGCAATCTGGATATTGCGAATATAAGATGAAAGCTTTATTGATCAAGGTGGGGTTCTGTGACGCCTTTGTCCGGTCGTTGAACACAAACGGCACGCCAAGTTGCAGCTATGGCGAACTTTTAATCTAAACAAAACCCAAGTCTAAACGGTGCCCTAAGGGCTGTATATATGGAGGAAGAGGGGGTGAATTTCGTGGCCCTTGGTGGAGGGGTCCGAAACTAACCCTATCTCTTGTTTCCCCACACATACGGACTCTAAAAATAGCCTATACTAATGTATTTCGAAATTACATGGGCCTGGCCCAATAATAAGGTGACGCACACCTAGAATAGCCTCTGGACGAAATTTATGGAGTGGCATCTTGTATATTTCGTCCAAGGCTTCATGCACTCATTATGGTGGCTTCAAAGTCCTGAAATCATCACTTGTAACTCCATTCTTGTCCCCCTTGCGCATGCCATCATCTCCATGCTGGTTCTTGCTCCAATGTTCATCCTTCTCCAAGCTAGGCCCTACATTTGTAAGCAAAACAAATGTATCCAATTTAGGCAGCGTCATATTCTCATGAACATTAGAATCATTACCAAGAAACGAAAGTACCTGGTTATTTAGTTGGCGTGCGCGAGCTCTAGTAATTGGTCCAGTATGTATAGCAGCAGGGGCTGCGGGTGTAACAATGGTATTGATGTCCTCATCATGGTGTCTACCACAATGGGCGTACAAACCACTATAGCTTCAAGATGAAAGGCAAAGAATATGTCCTACGACCCATGTCTCCTAGTCAAGTGATAGCCGAGAAAAAACCACCAACCAAAGAGAGAAGAGCGAGAAAGTGAGCCACCAAAAAGTGAGTGAGAGCCACAAGCCAAATTTGAGCGCCTCTTCGCCTAGAGAGAAAAACCTCATACTATTCGCCACCAAACATGAGATGAGAGAAGTGTGTGAGAACCCATCGAGTGTGATGCACTTTGTCCTAGTGTGCAAGGATGGAGAACCAAAACTAACACCACTCATGAGCTACCTTTGGTGTTTCAATCTCTTTGCAGGAATTTCAAGATGTTTTCCCGATGAGCTACCTCCGGTCTACCTCCTCTTCGAGGCATTGAGCATCGAATCGACCTCATCCCCGAGCGCCACTTCCAAACAAAGCTCCCTACCGTGTCAATCCCAAGAAACCAAGGAGATTCAACGGCAAGTACAACAACTACTCGACAACGGTCATGTACGTGAAAGCTTAAGCCCTTGTGCCGTGTCTGCTATACTTGTGCCTAAACCCGATGGAAGTTTCCGCCAGTGCTCGATTGTAGACCTATAAATGCTATCACCGTGCGCTATAGGCATCCCATTCCTCGCTTAGATGATATGCTTGGTGAACTTAGTGGAGCCAACTTTTTCTCAAAAATTGATCTTAAAAGTGGCTATTACAAAATCCGCATTCATGAGGGTGATGAATGGAAAACTGCTTTCAAAACAAAATTTGGCTTATATGAATGGTTGGTTATGCCTATGGGTTTGTCGGAAGCTCCCGGAACTTTTGTGCGTCTTATGCATCATGTACTTCGCCCATACATTGGAATCTTTGTTGTGGTTTACTTCGATGATATTCTTGTGTTTAGCAAAACCATGAAAGAGAATCTTGATCATGTTAAGCTTGTTTTGCAAACACTTCGAAAAGAAAGTCTTTATGCCAACTTGAAGAAATGCACTTTTGGAGTTGACAAAGTGGTTTTCTTGGGTTTCGTTGTCTCTTCCAAGGGTGTCCATGTTGATGAAACTAAGATCAAAGCAATTAAAACTTGGCCCCAACCCACCAATTTGCAACAAGTGCGAAGTTTTCTTGGTCTAGCAGGTTTTTATCGCCGCTTTGTGAAAAACTTTAGCACTATCGCAGTTCCTCTGCATGCTTTGAGTAAGAAGAATACTCCTTTTGTTTGGGGACCTTTGCAATCCAACGCTTTTGATGAGCTCAAGTCTTTGCTTACCCATGCTCCGATTCTTGCTTTGCCCAATTTTGACAAAACTTTTGAGGTTCATTGTGATGCAAGTGGTACCGGAATTGGAGGAGTTTTAATGCAAGAAAAACGAGTCATTGCTTATTTTAGTGAAAAACTCTCCGGTGCTTAACTTAACTATCCTGTGTATGACAAAGAATTGTATGCTTTAGTGCGTGTGCTAAATGTTTGGGAACATTATCTTAGACCTCATGAGTTTGTCATCCATACCGATCATGAAACGCTCAAGTACTTAAAAGGTCAAACAAATTGAACAAGCTTCATGCCAAATGGAGCGAATTTATTGAATCTTTTCCATATGTGATCAAGTACATTAAGGGCAAGGAAAATGTAGTTGCCGATGCACTTTCACGCATATGCACGCTTGTCACCCAACTTGAGTTGAATGTTATTGGTTTTGAGCATATCAAAGATTTGTATGCTAGTGATCCATCTTTTGCACCTCATTATGCTAAATGTTTGACGCATACATCTTGGGAACAATATTACCTCAAGAATGGTTATCTTATGAGAGCTAACAAACTATGCATACCCGAGTCTTCTCTTCGTTTGCTCCTTTTGCAAGAGGCTCATGGAGGTGGACTCATGGGACATTTTGGACGCGACAAGACTTTCGCCACGCTCTCCAAGAACTACTTTTGGCCCAAGATGTTTCGAGATGTTTCACGCTTCACCACCCGATGCTCTACATGCCGCAAAGCTAAGTCAAAAGCTCAATCTCATGGTCTTTACATGCCTCTTCCTATTCCTTATCAACCTTGGGAAGACATTAGCATGGACTTTGTACTTGGTTTGCCTAGAACTCAAAATGGAAAGGACTCCGTATTTGTTGTTGTGGACAGATTTTCCAAAATGGCACATTTCATTCCTTGCAACAAAGTAGACGATGCTTCACATATTGCAAATCTATTTTGTAGGGAAATCTTGCGCCTCCATGGAGTACCAAAGTCAATCGTCTCCGACCGCGACGTCAAGTTCTTGAGTTACTTTTGGAAAACTCTTTGTGCCAAGCTCGGAATCAAGCTCTTGTTCTCCTCCGCATACCACCCTCAAACCGACGGCCAAACGGAGGTGACAAACCGGACGCTCTCCACTCTAATTTGCGTATTGATCAAGAAGAACATCAAGGAGTGGGAGACGTGTCTACCCATCGCCGAGTACGCCTACAACCGCATAGAGACATTCGACGACCGCAAGTCCCCTTCGAGGTCGCTTCACGGCTTCAACCCATTGTCCCCATTGGACATCCTACCTCTACCTCTACAAGAACGCACCAACCTCGACGCAAGTGCCCGTGCAAGCTACATCAAGAAGATGCATGAAGATACAAGAAACACCATCGAGCACCAAGTACAACGACTAGCTTAACAAGCTCAACAAAGAACAAGCAACCCATGATCTTCAACATAGGCGATCTCGTGTGCTACACCTTCGCAAGGAACGCTTCCCCAACGAACGCAAGTCCAAACTTCTACCTCGAGCCGATGGACCCTTCAAGGTGTTAGCACGCTACAACAACAACGCCTACAAGCTCGACCTACCAAGCGACAAGTACAACGTGAGCGACACCATCAACGTCAAAGACCTCTCGCCTTTCCATGGTGATGAAGAACTAGATTCGAGGTCGGATCCTTTCGAAGGGAGGGGATAGGATGCGGAGCATCCTTCCATCATCCCCATGGACTCTACATCAACACCTACAACACCACAAGGACCGATGACATCACTCCTCTCCCAACTCTCCTTCGATTCACATGAGACATGGTTACTACCTCAAACGGAAACTCTATGCATACTCAGGCACCAAGGAGTCGACCACGAAGAGGCTAAGAAGCAAGGAGAATCGGAAGCGGAAGACATGCGTGAAGACGGGGAGGAGAAAGCAACAAGAACCAGGGAGGCCGGACGATCCGGACAGAGGCCCGGACGATCCGGACCGAGCCCGGATGATCCGGACCCCGGTCCGGACGATCCGGCTAACTCCACCGAAGGCAACAGAACCTCCACGCTGAAGCCGGATCATCCGGACCCAGGCCCGGATCATCCGGACCCCGCCCGGACATCCGGACCTCCGGCCGGACATCCGGCCCTGCGTCGTCACCAGCAGATCACCCGGACCATCCGGGCCCCCACCCGGATCATCCGGACCAGCCCGGATCATCCGGACCCTCGTCCGGATCATCCGGCCAGCGCCTGTGCGCGCGTGTTGGGCTGAGCCCATGTACACCTTCGCCCCAGACTCTATATATAGGACCCCCTCTCCTCACTTTGAGACTTAGCATTGGATTAGCTCATATTTGTGTGTGAGAGCCTTTGCTCATCCACGAAGATTTCTCCTCGGAGATCGGGACCTCCGTCTAGGAGAAGATCCATCGGATTCAAGACCCTATATACGGGAAGATCCCTCGTGGATTCAAGACCTCCTCCGGGAGAAGAACGGCTACCTTTGTATCTTTCCTTTGTTGATTTTGGACCATGTATCACTCGTGCTTCGATGATCTAGACCTTGTGTGATTGATCTCTTGTCGGTTGAGTGTCTCTCTCGTTCTTCCCCGTGATTTCCTCTCGTTCTTCCCCGCGTTCTTCGTGTTCCCTCCGTAGGATCCCCTCCAAACGTGAAAGATCGACGAATTAGGGTTCCGCCCTACATCAAAAGTCCTGAATTCATCACTTGTAACTCCGTTCTTGTTCCCCTTGCGCATGCCATCATCTCCATGCTTGTTCTTGCTCGAACGTTCATCCTTCTCCAAGCTAGGCCCTTCATTTGTAAGCAAAACAAATGTATCCAATTTAGGCAGATCATATTCTCATGAACATTAGAATCATTACCCGTAAACGAAAGTACCGGTAATTTAGTTGGCATGCACGAGCTCTAGTAATTGGTCCAAGATGTATAGCAGCAGGGGGCTGGGTGTAACAATGGTATTGATGTCCTCATCACCAAATTTGGCTTATATGAGTGGTTAGTTATGCCTATGGGTTTATCGGAGGCTCCCGGTACTTTTGTGCGTCTCATGCATCATGTACTTCGACCCTATATTGGAGTCTTTGTTGTGGTTTACTTCGATGATATTCTTGTGTTTAGCAAAACCATGAAAGAGCATCTTGATCATGTTAAGCTTGTTTTGCAAACACTTCGCAAGGAAAGTCCTTATGCCAACATGAAAAAGTGCACATTTGGTGTTGACAAAGTGGTTTTCTTGGGTTTTGTTGTCTCTTCCAAGGGTGTCCACATTGATGAAACTAAAATTGAAGCAATTAAAACTTGGCCCAACCCACCAATTTGCAACAAGTGCGTAGTTTTCTTGGTCTTGCGGGTTTTTTATCGCCGCTTTGTTTAAGATTTTAGCACCATAGCCGCTCCTTTGCATGCTTTGAGTAAGAAGAATGCTCCTTTTGTTTGGGGATCTTTGCAATCCATCGCTTTTGATGAGCTCAAATCTTTGCTTATTCATGCTCGATTCTTGCTTTGCCCAATTTTGACAAAACTTTTGAGGTTCATTGTGATGCAAGTGGTACCGAAATTGGCGGAGTTTTGATGCAAGAAAAACGAGCCATTGCATATTTTAGTGAAAAACTCTCCGGTGCTCAACTTAACTATCCCATATATGACAAAGAATTGTATGCTTTAGTGCGTGTACTACATGTTTGGGAACATTATCTTAGACCTCATGAGTTTGTCATCCATACCGATCATGAAACGCTTAAATACTTGAAAGGCCAAACTAAGTTGAACAAGCGTCATGCCAAATGGAGTGAATTTATAGAATCTTTCCCCTATGTGATCAAATACATTAAGGGTAAGGAAAATGTAGTTGTGGATGCGCTTTCACGCATATGTACGCTTGTCACTAAACTTGAGTTGAATGTTATTGGCTTTGAGCACATAAAAGACTTGTATGCTTGATCCATCTTTTGCAACTCCTTATGCAAAATGTTTAACGCATACATCTTGGGAACAATATTACATCAAGGATGGCTATCTTATGAGAGCTAACAAACTATGCATTCCCGAGTCTTCTCTTCATTTGCTCCTTTTGCAAGAGGCTCATGGAGGCAGACTCATGGGACATTTCGGACGCGACAAGACATTCGCCACGCTCTCCAAGAACTAGTTTTGGCCCAAGATATTCCGTGATGTCTCACGCTTCACCACCCGATGCTCTACATGTCAAAAAGCTAAGTCTAAAGCTCAATCCCATGGTCTTTACATGCCTCTTCCTATTCCTTATCAACCTTGGGAAGACATTAGAATGGACTTTGTACTTGGTTTGCCTAGAACTCAAAATGGAAAGGATTCCATGTTTGTTGTTGTGGACCGATTTTCTAAGATGGCACATTTCATCCCTTGCAACAAGATAGACGATGGTTCACATGTTGCAAATCTCTTTTGTAGGGAAATCTTGCATCTCCATGGAGTACCAAAGACAATCGTCTCCGACCGCGACGTCAAGATCTTGAGTTACTTTTGGAAGACCCTATGCGCCAAGCTCGGAATCAAGCTCTTATTCTCATCCGCATACCATCCTCAAACCGATGGCCAAACGGAGGCGATGAACCGGCCTCTCTCCACTCTACTTCGCGTGTTGATCAAGAAGAACATCAAGGAGTGGGAAGCATGTCTACCCATCGCCGAGTACGCCTACAACCGTGCAAGACATTCGACGACCGGCATGTCCCCCTTCGAGGTCGTCTACGGCTTCAACCCGTTGTCACCATTGGACATCCTACCTCTTCCTCTACAAGAGCGCACCAACATGGATGCGAGCGCACGAGCAAGCTACATCAAGAAGATGCATGAGGATACAAGAAACACCATCGAGTGCCAAGTACAATGACTAGCGACCAAGCTCAACATCAACAAGCAACCCATGATGTTCAACATAGGAGATCTCGTGTGGCTACACCTTCGCAAGGACCGCTTCCCCAACGAATGGAAGTCCAAACTTCTACCTCGAGCCGATGGACCCTTCAAGGTGTTAGCACACTACAACAACAACACTTAGAAGATCGACCTACCAAGTGACAAGTACAACGTGAGCGACATCTTCAATGTCAAAGACCTCTCGCCTTACCATGGTGATGAAGATTTCGATCCGAGGTCGGATCTCTCCCAAGGGGGGGGAGATGATGCGGAGCATCCCATGATCATCCCCATGGACGCATCTACATCCCCTACAACACCACTTGGACCTATGACTCGAGCACGTGCAAGAGCTCTTGAAACCGAGGTGACATCACTCCTCTCCCAATTCCCTTTCGATTCACATGAGACATGGTTACTACCTCAAACAGAAACACTATGCATACTCAGGTACCAAGGAGTTAACCGTGAAGAAGCTAGGAAGCAAGGAGAACCGGAAGCGGAAGACATACGTGAAGACGGAGAGGAAAAGCACCAAGGCCTAGACTGGCCGGACGATCCGGACGGCGGCCCAGACGATCCGGACAGAGCCCGGACGATCCGGACGACGACCCGGACGATCCGGCTAACTCACCCTGAAGGCACCCGAAGCTCCCACCCAAAGCCGGATCATCCGGACCCCGTCCCGGATCATCCGGACCCTGCCCGGACGTCCGGACCCCCAGCCGGACATCCGGCCCTGCGCCGCCACCAGCCGTGCCTCCAGCTCATCCGGGCCTCCACCTGCACCATCCGGACCAGCCCGGATCATCCTGCTCCACCCCGGATCATCCGCCAAGACTGCTGCAGCGTGTTGGTCTCGAGCCTGTACCCCTTCGCCCCTAGCCTATATATAGGACTCCTCCTCCCTTTGAGACTTATCATTGATTAGCTCATATTTGTGTGAGAGTTTTGCTCATCCACTTGGATACTTCTCCTTGGAGTTCAAGACCTCTTCGGAGAAGATCCCCAAGCGGATTTAAGACCCCTTTCGGGGAAGAACATCAAGGCCTCCTCGCGGAGAAGAACGGTTCCTTTGTATCCTCTCCCTTTGTTGACTTTGGATCTCGTGTATCTCTTTGTGTTCGATGATCTAGCACTTGTGTGATTGAGTCCTTGTCGGTTTAGTGATTCTCTCTCATTTTCCCCGTGTTTTCCCATTGTGCTTCCGCGTGTTCTTCGTGATTCCCCGTAGGATCCACTCCAAACGTGAAAGATCGTCGCTATAGGGTTCCACCCTACGTCAGAAAGGCGAGAGGTCTTTGACATTGAAGATATCGCTCACGTTGTACTTGTGATAGAGGCAAAGGTGTCCCGTCTTTCGATGAGATGGTGGATTTCGCTTTGGTGGAAGTCGACTTTGACGATCCGACTATGAACGTGCGAGGACGTCGCGCCTTAGCAATCGCTAGACCAACTCTGAGAGGTTATTGACCACGCCGGAGCACGATCAACCTGACCACAAGGGTCTGTTTCCTGCGAGCAAACGAAGAACAAGCAAGAAACTGAGATTGCAATCTGGATATTGCGAATATAAGATGAAAGTTTTATTGATCAAGGTGGGGTTCTGTGACGCCTTTGTCTGGTCTTTGAACACAAACGAAGTACGCGAAGTTGCAGCTATGGCGAACTTTTAATCTAAACAAAACCCAATGTCTAAACGGCTCCCTAAGGGCTGTATATATTGAGGAAGAGGGGGTGAATTTCGTGGCCCTTGGTGGAGGGGTCCGAAACTAACCCTATCTCTTGTTTCCCCACACATACGGACTCTAAAAATAGCCTATACTTATGTATTTCGAAATTACATGGGCCTGGCCCAATAATAAGGTGACGCAGCACCTAGAATAGTCTCTGGACGAAATTTATGAAGTGGCATCTTGTATATTTCGTCCAAGACTTCATGCACTCATTATGGTGGCTTCAAAGTCCTAAAATCACACTTGTAACTCCGCTCTTGTTCCCCTTGCGCATGCCATCATCTCCATGCTTGTTCTTGCTCCAATGTTCATCCTTCTCCAAGCGAGGCCCTTCATTTGTAAGCAAAACAAATGTATCCAATTTAGGCAGCATCATATTCTCATGAACATTAGAATCATTACCCAGAAACGAAAGTACCTGGTAATTTAGTTGGCGTGCACGAGCTCTAGTAATTGGTCCAGTATGTATAGCAGCAGGGGCTGTGGGTGTAACAATGGTATTGATGTCCTCATCACCAACTTTGGCTTATATGAGTGGTTAGTTATGCCTATGGGTTTATCGGAGGCTCCGGTACTTTTGTGCGCCTCATGCATCATGTACTTCAACCCTATATTGGAGTCTTTGTTTTGGTTTACTTGATGATATTCTTGTGTTTAGCAAAACCATGAAAGAGCATCTTGATCATGTTAAGCTTGTTTTGCAAACACTTCATGAAGGAAAGTCTTTATGCCAACATGAAAAAGTGCACATTTGGTGTTGACAAAGTGGTTTTCTTGGGTTTCGTTGTCTCTTCCAAGGGTGTCCACATTGATGAAACTAAAATTGAAGCAATTAAAACTTGGCCCCAACCCACCAATTTGCAACAAGTGCGTAGTTTTCTTGGTCTTGCGGGTTTTTATCGCCGCTTTGTTTAAGATTTTAGCACCATAGCCGCTCCTTTGCATGCTTTGAGTAAGAAGAATGCTCCTTTTGTTTGGGGATCTTTGCAATCCATCGCTTTTGATGAGCTCAAATCTTTGCTTACTCATGCTCCGATTCTTGCTTTGCCCAATTTTCACAAAACTTTTGAGGTTCATTGTGATTCAAGTGGTACTGAAATTGGTGGAGTTTTGATGCAAGAAAAACGAGCCATTGCATATTTTAGTGAAAAACTCTCCGGTGCTTAACTTAACTATCCCATATATGACAAAGAATTGTATGCTTTAGTGAGTGTACTACATGTTTGGGAACATTATCTTAGACCTCATGAGTTTGTCATCCATACCGATCATGAAACGCTTAAATACTTGAAAGGCCAAACTAAGTTGAACAAGCGTCATGCCAAATGGAGTGAATTTATAGAATCTTTCCCCTATGTGATCAAATACATTAAGGGTAAGGAAAATGTAGTTGTGGATGCGCTTTCACGCATATGTATGCTTGTCACTAAACTTGAGTTGAATGTTATTGGCTTTGAGCACATAAAAGACTTGTATGCTAATGATCCATCTTTTGCAACTCCTTATGCAAAATGTTTAACGCATACATCTTGGGAACAATATTACATCAAGGATGGCTATCTTATGAGAGCTAACAAACTATGCATTCCCGAGTCTTCTCTTCGTTTGCTCCTTTTGCAAGAGGCTCATGGAGGCAGACTCATGGGACATTTCGGACGCGACAAGACATTCGCCACGCTCTCCAAGAACTACTTTTGGCCCAAGATGTTCCGTGATGTCTCACGCTTCACCACCCGATGCTCTACATGTCACAAAGCTAAGTCTAAAGCTCAATCCCATGGTATTTACATGCATCTTCCTATTCCTTATCAACCTTGGGAAGACATTAGAATGGACTTTGTACTTGGTTTGCCTAGAACTCAAAATGGAAAGGATTCCATGTTTGTTGTTGTGGACCGATTTTCTTAGATGGCACATTTCATCCGTTGCAACAAGATAGACGATGGTTCACATGTTGCAAATCTCTTTTGTAGGGAAATCTTGCATCTCCATGGAGTACCAAAGACAATCGTCTCCGACCGCGACGTCAAGTTCTTGAGTTACTTTTGGAAGACCCTATGCGCCAAGCTCGGAATCAAGCTCTTATTCTCATCCGCATACCATCCTCAAACCGACGGCCAAACGGAGGTGATGAACCGGACTCTCTCCACTCTACTTCGCGTGTTGATCAAGAAGAACATCAAGGAGTGGGAAGCATGTCTACCCATCGCCGAGTATGCCTACAACCGTGAAAGACATTCGACGACCGGCAGGTCCCCCTTCGAGGTCGTCTACGGCTTCAACCCGTTGTCACCATTGGACATCCTACCTCTTCCTCTACAAGAGCGCACCAACATGGATGCGAGCGCACGAGCAAGCTACATCAAGAAGATGCATGAGGATACAAGAAACACCATCGAGTGCCAAGTACAACGACTAGCGACCAAGCTCAACATCAACAAGCAACCCATGATCTTCAACATAGGAGATCTCGTGTGGCTACACCTTCGCAAGGACCGCTTCCCCAACGAATGGAAGTCCAAACTTCTACCACGAGCCGATGGACCCTTCAAGGTGTTAGCACGCTACAACAACAACGCTTACAAGATCGACCTACCAAGTGACAAGTACAACGTGAGAGACATCTTCAATGTCAAAGACCTCTCGCCTTACCATGGTGATGAAGATTTCGATCCGAGGTCGGATCTCTCCCAAGGGGGGGGGAGATGATGCGGAGCATCCCATGATCATCCCCATGGACGCATCTACATCCCCTACAACACCACTTGGACCTATGACTCGAGCACGTGCAAGAGCTCTTGAAACCGAGCTGACATCACTCCTCTCCCAATTCCCTTTCGATTCACATGAGACATGGTTACTACCTCAAACGGAAACACTATGCATACTCAGGTACCAAGGAGTTAACCGTGAAGAAGCTAGGAAGCAAGGAGAACCGGAAGCGAAAGACATACGTGAAGACGGAGAGGAAAAGCACCAAGGCCTAGACTGGCCGGACGATCCGGACGGCGGCCCAGACGATCTGGACAGAGCCCGGACGATACGGACGACGACCCGGACGATCCGGCTAACTCACCCTGAAGGCACCCGAAGCTCCCACCCGAAGCCGGATCATCCGGACCCCGTCCCGGATCATCCGGACCCTGCCCGAACGTCCGGACCCCCAGCCGGACATACGGCCCTGCGCCGCCACCAGCCGTGCCTCCAGCTCATCCGGGCCTCCACCTGGACCATCCGGACCAGCCCGGATCATCCGGCTCCACCCGGATCATCCGGCCGGTGCTGCAGCGTGTTGGTCTGAGCCTGTACCCCTTCGCCCCTAGCCTATATATAGGACTCCTCCTCCTCCCTTTGAGACTTAGCATTGGATTAGCTCATATTTGTGTGAGAGCCTTTGCTCATTCACTTGGATACTTCTCCTTGGAGTTCACGACCTCTTCGGAGAAGATCCCCCAAGCGGATTCAAGACCCCTTTCTAGGGAAGAACATCAAGGCCTCCTCGCGGAGAAGAACGGTTCCTTTGTAACCTCTCCCTATGTTGACTTTGGATCTCGTGTATCTCTTTGTGTTCGGTGATCTAGCACTTATGTGATTGAGTCCTTGTCGGTTTAGTGATTATCTCTCGTTTTCCCCGTGTTTTCCCTTTGTGCTTCCGCGTGTTCTTCGTGATTCCCCGTAGGATCCACTCCAAACGTGAAAGATCGTCGCTATAGGGTTCCACCCTACATCAGAAAGGTGAGAGGTCTTTGACATTCAAGATATCGCTCACGTTGTACTTGTGATAGAGGCAAAGGTGTCCCGTCTTTCGATGAGATGGTGGATTTCGCTTTGGTGGAAGTCGACTTTGATGTTCCGACTACGAACGTGCGAGGACGTCGCGCCTTAGCAATCGCTAAACCAACTCCGAGAGGTTATTGACCATGCCGGAGCACGATCAACCTAACCACGAGGGTCCGTTTCCTGCGAGCAAACGAAGAACAAGCAAGAAACTGAGATTGCAATCTGGATATTGCGAATATAAGATGAAAGCTTTATTGATCAAGGTGGGGTTCTGTGACGCCTTTGTCTGGTCTTTGAACACAAACGAAGTACGCGAAGTTGCAGCTATGGCGAACTTTTAATCTAAACAAAACCCAAAGTCTAAACGGTGCCCTAAGGGCTGTATATATTGAGGAAGAGGGGGTGAATTTCGTGGCCCTTGGTGGAGGGGTCCGAAACTAACCCTATCTCTTGTTTTCCCCACACATACGGACTCTAAAAATAGCCTATACTTATGTATTTCGAAATTACATGGACCTGGCCCAATAATAAGGTGACGCAGCACCTAAAATAGCCTCTGGGCGAAATTTATGAAGTGGCATCTTGTATATTTCGTGCAAGGCTTCATGCACTCATTATGGTGGCTTCAAAGTCCTGAAATCATCACTTGTAACTCCGTTCTTGTCCCCTTGCACATGCCATCATCTCCATGCTTGTTCTTGCTCCAATGTTCATCCTTCTCCAATCTAGGCCCTTCAATTGTAAGCAAAACAAATGTATCCAATTTAGGCAGCATCATATTCTCATGAACATTAGAATCATTACCAAGAAATGAAAGTACCTGGTAATTTAGTTGGCGTGCGCGAGCTCTAGTAATTGTTCCAGTATGTATAGCAGCAGAGGCTATTGGTGTAACAATGGTATTGATGTCCTCATCAACTTGTCTCGTGGGAGTTCAATCTTGTAGGCGTTGTAGTTGTAGCATGCTAGCACCTTGAATGGTCCATCGGCTCGAGGTAGTAGTTTGGACTTGCGTTTGTTGGGGAAGCGGTCCTTGCGAAGGTGTAGCCACACGAGATCACCTATGTTGAAGATCATTGGTTGTTTGTTGACGTTGAGCTTGGTCGCTATGCGATGTACTTGGCGCTCGATGATGGTCCTTATATCTTCATGCATCTTCTTGATGTAGCTTGCTCGTGCACTCGCATCCATGTGGGTGCGCTCTTGTAGAGGGAGAGGTAGAATGTTGATGTAGGGTGGAACCCTAATTCGTCGATCTTTCACGTTTGGAGGGGATCCTACGGAGAAAACACGAAGAACACACGGAAGCACGAGGGGAAACACGGGGAAAACGAGAGAGAATCACTCAACCAACAAGGAATCGATCACACAAGTGCTAGATCAACATACACACATGAGATCCACAAGATACATAGTCAACTAGGGTAAGGATACAAAGGAACCGTTCATCTCCAAGAGGAGGCCTTGAATCCACGAGGGGATCTTCCCATAAAGGGGTCTTGTATCCGAGAGGATCTTCTCCGAAGAGGCCGTGGTCTCTCACGAGGAGGAGATCCGATAGATGAGCGTAGCTCTATCTCTAACATGAGCTAAACCAATGCTAACCCTCAAAGTGGGGAGGAGGTGGTCTATTTATAGTGCTAAGCCACGAAGGGGTAAGTGAGGGGCGAAGGGGTACACGGGCCTCGGCCCAAGTCGCGCACACAGGCGGGGTCCGGATGATCCGGATGGTGGCCCGGATGATCCGGGTGTCGGGGGTCCGGATGATCCGAGCGATCGTCCGGATGATCCGGCTTCGTCGAGGGGGCTTCTGTTGTCTTCGGTGCATTTACCCGGACGATCCGGGGGAGGGTCCGGATGATCCGGCTAGGCCCGGATGATCCGGACGGCGGCCCGGACGTCCGGCCTGTCTTCAACAGCCTCTCCATCTTCCTCTTCTCCTTTCTTCCGTCTTCTCTTCCATGCTTGGCCTTGGTCCTTGGATTCTCCTTGGCCATCCTGGTTGTACCTGAGTGTATACAAGGTCCACGCATGAGGTAGTAGCCATGTCTCATATGCGGAAAGTGACGGTTCGAAGAGGAGTGAATTCACCTTGTGTCCGATGGCGCATAGTCGAGGTCTCATCTTATGTATCCTTGGGGCTTGGAGAGTAGTCGGAGTGTACATGGGGATGAACGTGGGAAAGATCCGACCTCGGATCGTGATCCTCATCACCATGGAAACGGTTGTCGTAGACGGACTTGTAGTTGGACGAAGTTGAAGGCATGGTGAAATCCGCGTAGTCCAAGGTGTCGCCGAAGTGATAGACATGCAAAAAGAGCAAACACGAGCAACACTCGGAAATACAATGGTTGGCGCACACAAAGTGTCCATCATGTAAGAATGAGTCCGTGCGGCAAGATTGGTTGTGACAAAGCGCATGAAGCTTATCAAAATGATATAGAATGAGATGCAAAGCATTCATGGGAGGAAATGCAATCATTGTGCACACAAATGTGTTGTAAATATGATCAATGCAACCACGGTGCAAAATGATGTCATAGTGAGACGGTTTATCAATAGCATGAATATGGCAATGGATGCTCAATATGTATATGTTATCATGCAATTGATGATGTACAATATGATCAATGATATATGATTATGCCATCGAGGTAGACCACAACAAATTTGCTAAGGAAATGCATAAGCTCATATATCATGGATGACATGGGAATACAAGATGGAACAAGGCAATCATAGTGTGAGTCAATCCACGCATGAGATGCAAACTTGTGGTAAGTATGATATGTCCATCGAGCATGACATGTATGAGCACAATCAACAAATAAGAAGGTGTTGGTGTACCAAAGCTCGATGTCGAGGCATGAGTGGAGTGTCGAAGGTGCATCCTCAATGTGAAGGTCCGTAGAGCCAATCTCCAATGTTGCTCCTCCATCCAATAGATGTAACATGTAGACAACAAGAAGGAAACAACAATGAAAGAGTGACCCAGCCAATATGCGTACTTGAGGATGGCTCAAAGGGAAGGAGTTCACCTGTAGTAGATTCTCGTAAATGTTGGTGTTGCACATCATGTATGCCTTCACATAACCAATATGTCGCATAACGGCATCGCCTTGTGAAACCTCCAAAATGAAAGAACATGACAAACACTCGGAAAAACAAATGAGGTTAGCGGAAATGCAAAACCTATCATTCGTGTGGTAAGATACCGAACAAGTGTATGTAACATGCTCATCATAAGAAAGTACAAGGGAGCATTTCATAGTATGGAGGCATATGATGTAAGAACAACCAAGTGCAATAGGCTCAATCAAACAAGCATGCATCACAAGTAAAGTGTCCAAGTCTCCAAGATCAATAAGCATAGCAAGTTGGCACTCAATACAAGGTGATATGAGAGATGCAACTAATGGAGACAAGAAGTAATGATCATGACAAATCATGTGAGAGGCATGAGCATATATGTCATCAACCCAAGAAAGCAAGTAATAGAGGAACATGGGTGATGCCACATAGCAAGCATTCATAGCGGTCAAGTCAAGCAAGCTAGTAGTGCGAAGATGCAACATACTAGAAGGAATCATGGCAAGCATGTCATGTGTGCAAATAGTGGGCATGAATAATTCACATGTCATAGCGCAAGCATGAAAGCAAGATATGAGTAAAATGTCATCAATGTATTGGCGAGAGACCATATGTAAATAGCAATGGGGCATCATGACTCTCCCAACACAACAAGTATCAATAGTATGGGGCACATGATAAACATGGCAATAGCAACAAGGATCTCCACCAAGCATGCAAATACACAATGGGATATCATAATGGTTCATCATGGGTAAATGCAAGCAAGGGTCACAATTGCATGGCAAAGGCATCGAAGCAAGCATAGCATGCAAAGTGAACACGGTAAAATGAGCATAAGGTGACAAGTGGTAAATGGCCCATAGCCGTGTGAGAGCCAAGTAGAGGAGTTGCGCGTAGTCCTTGCGCGAAGGGGACGGTGGTAAGGATAGTCCACGGGATCCCAAGTCATCATTGCTCTCAAGAGCTCGTTTCGTCAACTCTTGGGATTGAGAGGTCGACGAGTATACATGAGTACCTACACAAAACAAAGGCAAAGGGAAAATTGTGTGTGCGTGGTAGATGTACACATCATCCATCATGATGCGCACGTGCGTGTGTTTGTTAGCACCAAATATCCAACGCTCAAATAAATGAGATGCGTGATATAGAAACATGTCATCCATCATGAGAGGTTTGTTATGATGTATGTCATAATGGAGACTCAAAGGATGTAATGCATCATGGGAAATATCTAAATCATTGTTATTCATGGAATGCATATGGTGCATACTATCATGGGAATCATGCAGAGTATAAAATGCATCAAGATCTCCTAATATGTATGAGGAAACTATGGGGGTCTCCTCATGAGCATGAGTAGCAACATCACATGGAGAATATTGACAACATCCAAAACAATGCATATTTGGAACAATGTGATCATGGCATGACATATTGGATGAATTGCAAATCATGTAAAGGAAGTATGGCAATATCATCACATGAAAAACAAAAGCCAATGACCATCATCTCGTCATCTATGCCATAAGTGCAAATGGGATTGATTTTAATGGGGCATGCATATTTACTATGTTGAGATTGAAATGAGGCAATATGGGAGATCTCACTCATAGCATATGACAAGTTCAATGGATTGTCAAACATGAAGTGACCAATAGAATTTTCACATGATATCCTATGAAGCATAGCATCACAACTAGGCAACTCAACATGCTCATCATCATATTCATCATAAATGGGTAAGTCAAGGCATGAAGAAGTTTCACTAGCATGAAGCATGGCAATAGGAGGGTCAACATCATGGGAGCAATCATTATGAAGAGTGTCCACTAGTGGGACAAGAGAAGCACCATCACCTATGTTACCTTTGGAGCGTCGCTCATGTGTTGTAGGTGAGGTGTTGAAGCTCGCCTCGTTGTCATCTTCATCTTGATGGAACCATGTGGGGGTGCATCATCGTCCATCATGGCCATCGCCATCTCCATAGGAGGTATGGACTCATCAATGGTAGGCGTGTCGTCATGTAGGAGACCTAGCACCAAAGAAGAAAACACACTAGGAGTAGAGGTTAAGTCGTTAGAAATCATAGTGGCCTCACGTGCCGTGTCAACTACCTCACTCTCTAAGTGTTGTGGCTCACTCACTCCCTCAAGGATGCTCTCACTCATATGTTTGTTGGAGTCACTCAAATGGCGCCAACCTCACATAGGATGTGTGGCATGCTCTCATGTGTGGGGCTAGTGGTGGTCACACTCATCCTCTCATAGGAGATGCTCTCAATGTCACGTATGGTGGAGTCACCATGTCACTCATGGGGTGGTGGCTCTCCTCACATGGCACTTGGGGCATCTCGACATATGTGGGTGTCGGAGGGATGTTGGTGCAAATGTCTCCATGCTCAACTCCTATCGCCGCCTTTGGTTGAAGGGATAGTCCCATGCTCAACCCTCTTATCACCGCCTTGTTGTTGGAGGCCCATATGATGTGGCACCTCATAGCTCGCCTCCATGACCGAAGGGAGTGTCCCATGCTCGCCATCTTCCTTGAGGGCTTCAAAGATGGAAGTTTCACCCTCGCTCATAGGTGGTCGCCTTGTACTTGATGAAGTCGATGTAGGCGTACTCGTGGGAAGTAGGCGAAGATGCCGTACGTCCAAAGGCGAAGATGCCTTAATAGCACTTGGCGAAGATGCCAAAGTGGTTGGTGTAGCTATAGCGTCGTCTTGGTGGTGGTCGTCTCGCGGTCTTCTTTTGTGCTCTTGAAGCTTGGACTTGGCGTGAAGTAGGTCTTGTTGGGACTTGTGCATTTGCGCTTGTGGAGCATCTTCATGATGATGATGTCGTTGTCGTGCTTGAGCTTGTAGTAGATTTCGTTCGTCGTCGTCGTGCACATGTTGCTTGGAGGTGACTTGGCCTTCATGACGATGATGATCATGAGCGTGATGGTGGTCGCCATGTAGATGTGGACGAGGACGATTTGCACTTGCATCTTTTTCGCGCTCCGAAGACTTGTGGCTTGACCGTCGTCGTCTTGAGGATGATGAAGTGGAAGAAGACTTGATCAAGGCCCGAATCTCTTCCATCCTCGCATCTTGCTCCTCCTTTTGTGCGGCAAGCTTGTTGTCGATGTAGGCCCTTTTCCTTGCTTCGGAGTGACGAATGTCGATGGAGATGTTCTCGATGCGCTCTCGCAATCTTGATTGTGCGCCTTGGATTTGTCGTTGTAGATCGAAGATAGACGCTTTGGAGATGTAGTTGTTCACGCCGTCGTTGTTGTCGTAGACCGGAGAGGGAATGCCTTGCCTATCCATCACAAGATTCGAGCAAATATGAGTGGGAGAAAGAGAAGAACGTATACCAATGTACCTTTGACCAAAGTTGAAGATGAATCAAGTTCACTCAAATGTGGACAATGAAATAGCACTATTGGTACCGATCCTTGTCGATTCTCACACCTACACAAGTAAGGCTTATAGTGGAGCTCGGTGAGGATAGTGGCACAAAAATTTAATGCAAAATGTTAGCAAGAGTCAATAATGTTGAAAAAGATTCACAAATTCGCAAGTGAGACAAATGGATCAATAGCAAAGAATGTCACACAGAAACACACACACAGATAGATAAATGGGGTCGTGCAACCAAGGAATGAGCTCAAAATGTGGAATCCACCAAAACGCCCGTGTTGCACAACTCAAGAGAGATGCTAGCACGATTGCTCAATAGGCGGATACGACACTTGTGCACAACCTATAAGATGCAAAATGGATATTATTCTATCCCAAGTATGCTATGTATGTATGGTTCCCGGTGTTTTTTCAAGCATGATATCATATGATGTAGATTTGACAATCTTATGTGCAATGGGCATGATGCTATGGCACTTGCTCACGAGCTCTTTGCTCTCTTTTTGCTTAAAAGCTTTTTTTAGGGCCACTTTTGTACAATGCACAAACCAAGATAGCAATTGTGTATATGCGGGAACAAACTTGAGGCACAATTGATGATATGATACCAATATGATATGGTATGTATGCTATGGAAGGTATGGACCACTAATGTGCACAAGTAACGTTGCCGGCAATACTCAAATGGCTAGTCTCGATAGGTAAGTGACGCAAAATGGGCTAGGGGTTAACAATGCAATTGCAAGGGTATATACAAAGGTGTCGTCGAGGTTACCGTCCTTTGCGATGATGAGTGGCGGTGTTCTTGGTGTAGATACCAAGAGATGGAGACTCGTCCCTAAGTAGCCGAAACACCTTAGGAAACGAAAAAACCGCAAACTCAAAATCTCAAATGACAAATGTCAAAATGGTGGTAGCGGAAAGCGGTGTTGGTGTTGCACTAGGCAATGCGGACGGAATGATGGGCTATACACGAGTCGGAGTTGAAGTTGCCGTCCCTAAGTAGCAAAACACCTTAGGAGACACAAGCGAAACTCAACAAGCTCAAACAACAATTGGGTTAAGTTGGGTTGTCGGAAGTGTATGGTGGGAAGGTTATGTGGAAGTGGTGGTGGTGGTGGTTGATGAAGAAGCAACCGTCCCTAAGTAGCCGAAACACCTTAGGAGACTCTAGTCACAACTCAAACAACCACATATGCAATGGGGAACAAAATGGGTTAGGTTGCGGAAGTCGGAGGTGGCTATGTGGATGATATGGTGGAAGGCCTAGGCAAAGATGCCAAAATTACGAAAAGTTGATGGTGTCAAATGGTGTTGGTGGTATTTTTGTGGGATAGGGGATGTCAATAGCTTCAAAACGAGCTAAAGAACGTCAAAATCGGAGTTCGGGTGAATTAGTTATGGACAAAACAAGATTTCAGCCGTAGTCAGTTTCAGGGTAAACCGGATGATCCGGGAGGAGGTCCGGATGATCCGGGCTCGGTCCGGATGATCCGGGAGGAAATCCGGATGATCCGGGTTCGTCAGCGCCGGTTCTGTTTTCTGGGTGCGTGATTTATCCGGACGTCCGGGGGGAAGTCCAGCTGATCCGGGCTTGGTCCGGATGATCCGGGAGAAGGTCCGGATGATCCGGCCAAGTCAACCCGCTCGGGATTTGCTCTCGGGGACGAATTTTTGGGCGGAAATGGATGATTTTCAGGGCAAAGTTTGAGGGATTTCGTGGATGGAAGGTGGGGAAACTTGGGGAGATGCTAGATCCACTTGAAACCAAGCAAATCCACGGATCAAAATCAACAAAACATCATCAAAACCAACAAATCACAAAAAAAATTTGGGGGCTATTTTTGGTGGGGATTTTCGGATTTAGGACGAAATCAAGCAAAAGAAGGCTAGAAATCACGGGGTAGGGGCTCCAAAACGTGATCAACGTGGCTCATGATACCATATGATGTAGGGTGGAACCCTAATTCGTCGATCTTTCACGTTTGGAGGGGATCCTACGGAGAAAACACGAAGAACACACGGAAGCACGAGGGGAAACACGGGGAAAACGAGAGAGAATCACTCAACCAACAAGGAATCGATCACACAAGTGCTAGATCAACATACACACATGAGATCCACAAGATACATAGTCAACTAGGGTAAGGATACAAAGGAA
This sequence comes from Aegilops speltoides, assembly GCA_021437245.1. Classification (NCBI taxonomy): domain Eukaryota; kingdom Viridiplantae; phylum Streptophyta; class Magnoliopsida; order Poales; family Poaceae; genus Aegilops; species Aegilops speltoides. The sequence continues at coordinate 39,578 of JAHHZJ010001045.1, read as the reverse complement.
CAGTTCATCTCCAAGAGGAGGCCTTGAATCCACGAGGCGATCTTCCCATAAAGGGGTCTTGTATCCGAGAGGATCTTCTCCGAAGAGGCCGCGGTCTCTCACGAGGAGGAGATCCGATAGATGAGCGTAGCTCTATCTCTAACATGAGCTAAGCCAATGCTAACCCTCAAAGTGGGGAGGAGGTGGTCTATTTATAGTGCTAAGCCACGAAAGGGTAAGTGAGGGGCGAAGGGGTACACGGGCCTCGGCCCAAGTCGCGCCTACAAAGCGGGTCCGGATGATCCGGATGGTGGCGGATGATCCGGGTGTCGGGGTCCGGATGATCCGGCGATCGTCCGGATGATCCGGCTTCGTCGAGGGGCTTCGTTGTCTTGGTGCATTTACCCGGACGATCCGGGAGGGTCCGGATGATCCGGCGGGCCCGGATGATCCGGACGGCGTCCGGACGTCCGCCTGTCTTCAACAAATTGCTCCATCTTCTTCTTCTCCTTTCTTCCGTCTTCTCTTCCATGCTTGGCCTTGGTCCTTGGATTCTCCTTGGCCATCCTGGTTGTACCGAGTGTATACAAGGTCCACGATGAGGTAGTAGCCATGTCTCATATGCGGAAAGTGACGGTTCGAAGAGGAGTGAATTCACCTTGTGTCCGATGGCGCATAGTCGAGGTCTCATCTTATGTATCCTTGGGGCTTGGAGAGTAGTCAGAGTGTACATGGGGATGAACGTGGGATGCTCCGCATCAAATGTCCAATCGGGACAACGGGTTGAAGCCGTAGACGACCTCGAAGGGGGACTTGCCGGTAGTCAAATGTCTTGCACGGTTGTAGGCGTACTCGGCGATGGGTAGACATGCCTCCCACTCCTTGACGTTCTTCTTGATCAACACGTGAAGTAGAGTGGATAGTGTCCGGTTCGTCACCTCCGTTTCACCGTCGGTTTGGGTATGGTATGCGGATGAGAACAATAGCTTGATTCCGAGCTTGGTGCATAGAGTCTTCCAAAAGTAACTCAAGAACTTGACGTCGCGGTCGGAGACGATTGGCTTTGGTACTCCATGGCGGGACAAGATTTCCCTACAAAAGAGATTTGCAACATGTGAAGCATCGTCTATCTTGTTGCAAGGAATAAAATGTGCCATCTTAGAAAATCGGTCCACAACAACAAATACGGAATCCTTTCCACTTTGAGTTCTAGGCAAACCAAGTACAAAATCCATGCTAATATCTTCCCAGGGTTGGTAAGGAATAGGAAGAGGCACGTAAAGACCATGAGATTGAGCTTTAGACTTAGCTTTGTGACATGTAGAGCATCGGGTGGTGAAGCATGTGACGTCGCGGAACATCTTGGGCCAAAAGTAGTTCTTGGAGAGCGTGGCAAAAGTCTTGTCGCGTCCAAAGTGTCCCATGAGTCCGCCTCCATGAGCCTCTTGCAAAAGGAGCAAACGAAGAGAAGACTCGAGAATGCATAGTTTGTTAGCTCTCATAAGATAACCATCCTTGATGTAATATTGTTCCCAAGATGTATGCGTCAAACATTTAGCATAATGAGGTGCAAAAGATGGACCATTAGCATACAAGTCTTTTATGTGCTCAAAGCCAATAACATTCAACTCAAGTTTAGTGACAAGTGTGCATATCGTGAAAGTGCATCGGCAACTACATTTTCCATACCCTTAATGTACTTGATCACATATGGGAAAGATTCAATAAATTCACTCCATTTGGCATGACGCTTGTTCAACTTAGTTTGACCTTTTAAGTACTTAAGTGTTTCATCATCGGTATGTATGACAAACTCATGAGGTCTAAGATAATGTTCCCAAACATGTAGGACACGCACTAAAGCATACAATTCTTTGTCATAGATGGGATAGCTAAGTTGAGCACTGGAGAGTTTTTCGCTAAAATATGCAATTGCTCATTTTTCTTGCATCAAAACTCCGCCAATTCCGGTACCACTTGCATCACAATGAACCTCAAAAGTTTTGTCAAAGTTGGGCAAAGCAAGAATCGGAGCGTGAGTAACCAAAGATTTGAGCTCATCAAAAGTGGTTGATTGCAAAGATCCCCAAACAAAAGGAGCATTCTTCTTACTCAAAGCATGCAAAGGGGCGGCAATAGTGCTAAAGTTTTTCACAACGCGACGATAAAAACCTGCAAGACCAAGAAAACTTCGCACTTGTTGCAAATTGGTGGGTTGGGGCCAAGTTTTAATTGCTTCAATTTTAGTTTCATCAACATGGACACCCTTGGAAGAGACAACGAAACCCAAGAAAACCACTTTGTCAACACCAAATGTGCACTTTTTCATGTTGGCATAAAGACTTTCCTTGCGAAGTGTTTGCAAAACAACCCTAACATGATCAAGATGCTCTTTCATGGTTTTGCTAAACACAAGAATATCATCGAAGTAAACCACAACAAAGACTCCAATATAAGGGCGCAGTACATGATGCATGATAGAGGCAAAGGTGTCCCGTCTTTCGATGAGATGGTGGATTTCGCTTTGGTGGAAGTCGACTTTGACGATCCGACTACGAGCATGCGAGGACGTCGCGCCTTAGCTATCGCTAAACCAACTCCGAGAGGTTATTGACCACGCCGGAGCACGATCAACCTGACCATGAGGGTCTATTTCCTGCGAGCAAACGAAGAACAAGCAAGAAACTGAGATTGCAATCTGGATATTGCGAATATAAGATGAAAGCTTTATTGATCAAGGTGGGGTTCTGTGGCGCTTTGTCAGTCGTTGAACACAAACGAAGTACGCGAAGTTGCAGCTATGGCGAACTTTTGATCTAAACAAAACCCAAAGTCTAAACGGTGCCCTAAGGGCTGTATATATGGAGGAAGAGGGGGAATTTCGTGGCCCTTGGTGGAGGGGTCCGAAACTAACCCTATCTCTTGTTTCCCCACACATACGGACTCTAAAAATAGCCTATACTTATGTATTTCGAAATTACATGGGCCTGGCCCAATAATAAGGTGACGCAGCACCTAGAATAGCCTCTGGACGAAATTTATGAAGTGGCATCTTGTATATTTCGTCCAAGGCTTCATGCACTCATTATGGTGGCTTCAAAGTCCTGAAATCACCACTTGTAACTCCGTTCTTGTCCCCCTTGCGCATGCCATCATCTCCATGCTTGTTCTTGCTCCAATGTTCATCCTTTTCCCAGCTAGGCCTTTCATTTGTAAGCAAAACAAATGTATCCAATTTAGGCAGCATCATATTCTCATGAACATTAGAATCATTACCAAGAAACGAAAGTACCGTAATTTAGTTGGCGTCTTGTGAGCTCTAGTAATTGGTCCAGTATGTATAGCAGCAGGGCCTGTGGGTGTAACAATGGTATTGATGTCCTCATCATCCTCCCCTTCTTGAATTGAAGTCGTGCTCGACGGAAGTTCATCTTCCTCACCCAAATATGGCTTCAAATCTGCAATGTTAAAAGTGGAACTAACCCCAAAATCTGCAGCAGCTCAAGTTTATATGCATTATCATTTACTTTCTCCAACACCTTAAAGGGACCAGCAGACGTGGCATTAGCTTTGATTTGCGCAAATCAGAAATCTATCCTTACGTAAATGTAACCAAATAAGATCTCCAGGTGCAAACACAACATGTTTTCTACCCTTATCTCCAAAGAAGTTTATATTTAGCAGTCATACGCTCAATGTTTTCCTTTGTTAACTCATGCATTTTAAAATCAATTCAGCACGTTCTTTAGCATCAAAATTAACCTTCTCCAAGATGGAAGAGGCAACAAATCAATAGGTGCACGAGGTAGGAAACCATACACAACTTCAAAAGGGCACATCTTAGTAGTAGAATGCAATGAACGATTATAAGCAAATTCAATATGAGGCAAGCATTCCTCCCACATTTTCTTATTATTCTTTAGAACAGCCCTAAGCATAGTAGAAAATGTTCTATTGACCACTTCAGTTTGCCCATCAGTTTGGGGGTGACAAGTAGTACTAAAAAGCAGTTTAGTCCCCAACTTAGCCCATAAACATCTCCAAAAGTGATAGAGGCGGAGGTGTCCCGTCTTTCGATGAGATGGTGGATTTCGCTTTGGTGGAAGTCGACTTTGACGATCCGACTACGAACGTGCGAGGACGTCGCGCCTTAGCAATCGCTAAACCAACTCCGAGAGGTTATTGACCACACCGGAGCACGATCAACCTGACCACGAGGGTCTATTTCCTGCGAGCAAACGAAGAACAAGCAAGAAACTGAGATTGCAATCTGGATATTGCGAATATAAGATGAAAGCTTTATTGATCAAGGTGGGGTTCTGTGACGCCTTTGTCTGGTCGTTGAACACAAACGAAGTACGCGAAGTTGCAGCTATGGCGAACTTTTGATCTAAACAAAACCCAAGTCTAAACGGTGCCCTAAGGGCGGTATTTATGGAGGAAGAGGGGGTGAATTTCGTGGCCCTTGGTGGAGGGGTCCGAAACTAACCCTATCTCTTGTTTCCCCATACATACGGACTCTAAAAATAGCCTATACTAATGTATTTCGAAATTACATGGGCCTGGTCCAATAATAAGGTGACGCAGCACCTAGAATAGCCTATGGACGAATATTATGAAGTGGCATCTTGTATATTTGGTCCAAGGCTTCATGCACTCCTTATGGTGGCTTCAAAGTCCTGAAATCATCACTTGTAACTCCGTTTTGATCCCTTAGCATGCCATCAACTCCATGCATGTTCTTGCTCCAATGTTCACCCTTCTCCAAGCTAGGCCCTTCATTTGTAAGCAAAACAAATGTATCCAATTTAGGCAGCATCATATTCTCATGAACATTAGAATCATTACCAAGAAACGAAAGTACCGGTAATTTAATTGGCGTCTTGTGAGCTCTAGTAATTGGTCCCAGATATGTAACAAAGAGGGGCTGTGGATGTAACAATGGTATTGATGTCCTCATCATCCTCCCTTCTTGAAATGAAGTCGCCCTCGACGGAAGCTCATCTTCCTCACCCAAATAAGGCTTCAAATCTGCAATGTTAAAAGTGGGACTAACCCCAAAATCTGCAGCAGCTCAAGTTTATATACATTATCATTTATTTTCTCCAACACCTTAAAGGGACCAGCAGCACGTGGCATTAGTTTTGATTTATGCAAATCAGGAATCTATCCTTACGCAAATGTAACCAAACAAGATCTCCGTGCAAACACCACATGTTTTCTACCCTTATCTCCAAAGATGTTTATATTTAGCATTCATACGCTCAATGTTTTCCTTAGTTAACTCATGCATTTTAAAATCAATTCAGCACGTTCTTTAGCATCAAAATTAACCTTCTCCGAAGATGGAAGAGGCAACAAATCAATAGGTGCACGAGGTAGGAAACCATACACAACTTCAAAAGGGCACATCTTAGTAGTAGAATGCAATGAACGATTATAAGCAAATTCAATATGAGGCAAGCATTCCTCCCACATTTTCTTATTTTTCTTTAGAACAGCCCTAAGCATAGTAGACAATGTTCTATTGACTACTTCAGTTTGTCCATCGGTTTGGGGGTGACAAGTAGTACTAAAAAGCAGTTTAGTCCCCAACTTAGCCCATAAACATCTCCAAAAGTGGCTAAGAAATTTAGTATCACGATCTGAAACAATAGTATTTGGCACACCATGCAAGCGAATAATTTCACGAAAGAACAAATCAGCAACATTGACAAAGATCATCGCTTTTATGACATGGTATAAAGTGTGCCATTTTCGAGAATCTATCCACGACAACAAATATGCTATCCTCCCTTCTTTGTTCTAGGTAAACCTAAAACAAAGTCCATCGATATATCCTCCCAAGGAACACTAGGTACAGCAAAGGCATATATAAACCATGAGGATTGAGTCGTGACTTAGCTTTTTGACATGTAGTGCAATGAGCAATAAAACGCTCAACATCCCGTCTCATCTTTGGCCAAAAGAAATGTGTAGCAAGTACGTCCTCCGCCTTCTTCACGCCAAAGTGTCCCATTAGTCCTCCTCCATGCGCCTCCTGCAACAACAAAAGACGAACGGAGCTAGCTGGAATGCATAGCTTGTTAGCACGAACACAAACCCATCATTAACGACAAACTTGTTCCATGTTCTTCCTTCTTTACAATTCTGCAATACATCTTTAAAATCAGCATCATGCACATATTGATCTTTGATGGTCTCCAAACCAAATATTTTGAAGTCAAGTTGTGAAAGCATAGTATAGCGATTTAGACAATGCATCAAGAATAACATTTTCTTTACCCTTCTTGTGTTTAATGACATAAGGAAAGTCTCAATGAATTCAACCCATTTAGCATGTCTACGATTCAGTTTAGCTTGACTTTTAATATGTTTCAAAGATTCATGATCGAATGTATAACAAATTCTTTGGGCCATAAATAATGTTGCCATGTTTCTAAAGTCCCAACAAGAGCATATAATTCTTTATCATAAGTAGAGTAATTCAGACTAGGCCCACTCAATTTTTCGTAAAAGTATGCAACAGGTTTGCCATCTTGTAATAACACACCTCCTAATCCAATTCCACTAGCATCACATTCAAGCTCAAAAGTCTTATTAAAATCAGGAAGTTGGAGTAAAGGAGCATGTGTCAACTTAGCTTTCAATACCGTGAAGGCTTCTTCCCGTATGGTACCCCAAACAAAAGGCACATCCTTCTTTGTAAGCTCGTTGAGAGGTGCAGCAATGGTGCTGAAATCTCTCACAAAACGCCTATAGAAACCAGCGAGGCCAAGGAAACTCCTCACTTGTGTGACCGTTTTGGGCTGCGGCCAACTCTCAATAGCTTCAATCTTGGCTTTATCAACTTCAATTCCCTGTGGAGTAACAACATAGCCAAGAAAAGATACTCGGTCGGTGCAAAAGGTGCACTTCCCAAGGTTACCAAACAAACGTGCATCACGTAGAGCATTAAAAACAACACGTAAATGTTCCAAATGTTCTTCCAAAGATTTGCTATAAATCAAGATATCATCAAAATAGACTACCACAAATCGTCCAATGAAAGCACGTAAAACTTCGTTCATTAATCTCATGAAAGTACTAGGTGCATTAGTTAACCCAAAAGGCATGACTAACCACTCATATAATCCAAACTTAGTTTTAAATGCTGTTTTCCATTCATCTCCCAATTTCATACGAATTTGATGGTATCCACTACGCAAATCAACTTTGGAGAATATTGTAGAGCCACTCAATTCATCAAGCATATCATCTAGCCTAGGAATAGGGTGACGATAACGAATAGTAATATTATTGATGCCTCTACAATCAACACACATACGTGACGTACCATCCTTTTTCGGCACTAGAATAATAGGAACAACACAAGGACTAAGGGATTCGCGATATAACCTTTGTCGAGCAGCTCCTGTACTTGACGATAATCTCCTTCGTCTCCTCTAGATTGGTACGGTATGGCGCACGGTTGGGCGGTGAAGCACCGAATTAAGTCAATCGATGCTCAATCCTCAAATAGGCGGTAATCCGGTGGCACGCCTTGTGGAAAGACGTCGTGAACTCTGCAAAATGTTAGTGACAAGAAAGGCAAAGAGGAAGGCACGTCCTCGAATGAAAATAATGCCTCTTTGCACACAAAAGCATAGCAAACAGATTTGCTAAAATCTAGCTCATCAATATCAGATTTAGTGGCAAGTAAACATGCACTTTTCAATTTAATTTCGAAGCAACGAAGATGGTTTACTATTAGGCTTCATGTGTTGCTCAAATTCTTTTGCCACAATCTGATTTTCACTCTTATTTTCTCCTGTTTTGCTTTATTAGCTCGATTAATATCATCTTTCAAAATGGACTCGTGGAGTCATAGGAAGCAAAGTAATATTTTTATCCTTATGAACAAGAGTATACTTGATTGTTTCTACCATGGTGTACAGAATTTTTATCAAATTGCCATGGTCTACCAAGTAATAAGGAACATGCTTCCATAGGTACCACATCACAATCAACATAATCAGCATATGTAGAGATACTAAAATGCACACGAACAATCGTGTTACCTTAACCTTGCCGCTGTTGTTGAACCATTGGATGTAGTAAGGATGTGGATGTGGTCTTGTGGTGAGAGATAGCTTCTCCACCATCTCCATGCTAGCCAAGTTGTTGCAGCTCCCTCCATCTATGATGACGCTAATAGAACGTTCCTTCACAACTCCCTTTGTATGGAACAAATTATGCCTCTGATTTTGCTCACTTGTGTAACATGCACACTCAAAACACGTTGAGCAACTAAACATTCATACTGTCGGATCTTCAGAGCCATGTATTGTGTTTCATGATCGTAATCATCTCCACCGTGTTCCTCATGTGTAATAAGGGCCAAAGTCTCCTCATCATAGTCACTAGCGGACTCATACCCACCATCCTCGTTAGCAATCATCACACGCTGAGATTTGCATTCTCTCATAAAATGTCCTCTTCCCTTACAACGACGACAAATAATATCACTTGTGTGCCCTGTTGACGCCATGGAAGAAGAAGAGCTCTGCAGGCCCGGCAGTGTGCTCTTGGCGAGATAGTGGTGGTTGTGCCTGCTTTCTTGTATCACGGTTGGAGGTGGCACCCGACAGAGGTGCCGTGTAGCGAACGTGTGGAAGTAGATGATGCACGTGGTGTCCATGATGAAGGTCGACCTGCAGAAAAGTTAGTGCGCCGCCAATGCCTGCCGATCCTGCACTTCACGCTCAGCTTTACAAGCAAGATGGAATAAACGAGTGATATTATTATAATCCTTATAGTCTAGAATGGTCTCAATCTCTCTATTTAATCCACCCGAAAAACGTGCAAGCATAGCTTCATTCTCCTCAACAATACCACATCTAATCAAGCCAGTTTGTAATTCCCGATAATATTCTTCTCAGAATTTTTACCTTGTCTTAAGCGCTGCAATTTTTGAAGTAATTCACGTTGATAGTATGGTGGAACCCAACGAGCACGCATAGCAGTTTTCAAAGCAGCCCAAGTAGCTGGAACAGGATATAATCTACAATGTTCGACCACCAAACACATGCAAAGCTAGTGAAAGCACAAACAGCAGAAGAGAACACGTCTCTCCTCGGGATATTGTAAACATGTAAATCGTTGTTCAGTTTCTAACTCCCATGTAAGATATATATCGTGAACATATCTACCCTCAAATGGTGGAATATTCAATTTCAGTTTAGGGAGATGGTCATGATCTCATACCGAGGGGAGCCCTAACATTGCCATTATTTGCATGTGGACGACCGGTGGTTGTGGTGCTGGTGGTTGCACGTAGTCTTGATGTTGATCGACCTCATCCTCGTAATCACCCACATACTCATCATCCTCCTCGGTACCAGCAGCAGCAGATGGCAGAGCCAAAGAAGCACCAACAGCAGAGCAGCTGCACCAGAATTTTGTCCTGGCTCAATAGGAACACGCTGAGCTCGTCCATACTTGATTCGGAAGGGCGTAGTTGTTGTCGTTCTTGCAGAGGTGCGATAGGTGCAGCCGGCGGTGGTTGTGGAAAACGCGAGCAATTCATCAAACTTGCTATCAAGCTTTGTTTCAAATGTCTTCTCAATGCCATCTATCTTCTCCATGGCCTCGTCAAATCTGTTTAGCACATCTTGCACCTGTCCACTCATCATTTGCTGAAATTTATCATGTAGCTGTTTGTTCGTCGAGTTCTCCCGGTCGGTCTCGTCGACTTGTGATCCTGCCATGGTTAGCAACAATAGAAACACACAAGAATATGATCCTCAGACTACTAACAAGAGGTGGTGGTGGGTGTCACAAATCCGTCAAGCAAATCTCAAATTCTTACCGTTCTTACCCAAAGAAGAAAGGTGATCGGCAACCATTGTAATCAAAACTCTCAAAGCTTGGATAGAGCGATTGCGGGGAGAGTCAAACGCACGACGAGATGTATGTGGAGCTGGGAAGGCTTATAATATGGTAGCAAAAGGGTCACAATAATCAATTCAGAGATGCAAAGTTGAATAAGCGCTCAACGACGATGCAGTCTTGGTCCTAGGCTAGACCGTGCTAGAGACGCGAGCCTAGAACACTAACAAAATCACGGCGCTGCACGTAAACAAGGGAGGAGCACACACTGAATTTTTTTTTTTTTTTCACTTTTTTGCACTTTTTTTCCTTTTTTTTTTGCTCATAACAGATTTTTTTCAAAAAAGTCTACAAATGGTCTAAAACTGCCTAGCCAGAATTTTTTTTGAAACCGAACTATTTTTCTTCTGCGGATGGCTCGGAAGTTCGAGTCCTTCTCTGTCACGACTCGGAGTATCGCGTGATCTGAAATCGAGAACAATGCAACAATTCTTCGGACTCGGACTAGGACCGGTGGCGGAGATGAATCTGGTGGAACTTCGGATTGGTGGCGGAGATGAATCTGGTGGAACTTCGGACGGTGGCGGATATATGTTGCGTGAACTCGGATTAGGCGTGATGGCGGCGGATATGTGGTGGCGTATATGGATTCGGATTGGCGGTGATGATGCGGTGGTGATATATGGCAGCGGCAGCGTGACAACTTTGTGAATGAACTCGAAACTCTAAAAGACTAGACGCTAAGACCAGAACTTGACACGACGATGCAACCGCAAATTCAACAAAGCAAATACGAAAAAGATTATGCAAGGGCTCGAGATTGGTTCGGATGGGATGAACTAACCCTAATTTTTTTGGCTTTTTCGTGGACTATAGGTATGAAGAACAGACTCGATCTAAACTATGAAAATCAGTAAAATCTCACCGAGCAACCCGGAAATCGATACCACTTGATAGAGGCAAAAGTGTCCCGTCTTTCGATGAGATGGTGGATTTCGCTTTGGTGGAAGTCGACTTTGACGATCCGACTACGAAGCGTGCGAGGACGTCCGCATATAGCTATCGCTAAACCAACTCCGAGAGGTTATTGACCACGCCGGAGCAGGATCAACGACCACGAGGGTCTATTTCCTGCGAGCAAACGAAGAACAAGCAAGAAACTGAGATTGCAATCTGGATATTGCGAATATAAGATGAAAGCTTTATTGATCAAGGTGGGGTTACGTGGCGCCTTTGTCCAGTCGTTGAACACAAACGAAATGCACGCGAAGTTGCAGCTATGGCGAACTTTTGATCTAAACAAAACCCAAAGTCTAAACGGTGCCCTAAGGGCTGTATATATGGAGGAAGAGGGGGAATTTCGTGGCCCTTGGTGGAGGGTCCAAACTAACCCTATCTCTTGTTTCCCCACACATACGGACTCTAAAATAGCCTATACTTATGTATTTCGAAATTACATGGGCCTGGCCCAATAATAAGGTGACGCAGCACCTAGAATAGCCTCTGGACGAAATTTATGAAGTGGCATCTTGTATATTTCGTCCAAGGCTTCATGCACTCATTATGGTGGCTTCAAAGTCCTGAAATCACCACTTGTAACTCCGTTCTTGTCCCCCTTGCGCATGCCATCATCTCCATGCTTGTTCTTGCTCCAATGTTCATCCTTTTCCCAGCTAGGCCCTTCATTTGTAAGCAAAACAAATGTATCCAATTTAGGCAGCATCATATTCTCATGAACATTAGAATCATTACCAAGAAACGAAAGTACCTGGTAATTTAGTTGGCGTGCGCGAGCTCTAGTAATTGGTCCAGTATGTATAGCAGCAGGGGCTGTGGGTGTAACAATGGTATTGATGTCCTCATCAATGCATGAGACGCACGAGGAGCCTCCGATAAACCCATAGGCATGACTAACCATTCATATAAGCAAAATTTTGTTTTCAAAGCTGTTTTCCATTCATCACCTTCTTGTATGCGGATTTGATAATAGCCACTTTTTAGGTCAATTTTAGAGAAAAAGTTGGCTCCACTAAGTTCATTAAGCATATCATCTAAGCGAGGAATGGGATGCCTATAGCGAACGGTGATAGCATTTATAGGTCTACAATCGGAACACAAGCGGAAATTTCCAGCGGGCTTAGGCACAAGTATAACGGGAATGGCACAAGGGCTTAAACTTTCATGTACATGACCGTTGTCGATTAGTTGTTGTACTTGGCATTGAATCTCCTTGGTTTCTTCAGATTGACACGGTATGGAGCTTTGTTGGGAAGTGGCTGCGGGAATGAGGTCTATTCGATGCTCAATGCCTCGAGAGGAGGTAGACCCGAGGTAGCTCATTGGGGAAAACATCTTAAAATTCTGCAAAAGAGATTGAAACACCAAAGGTAGCTCGTGAGTGGTGTTAGTTTTTGGTTCTCCATCCTTGCACACAAGGACAAAGTGCATCACACTCGATGGGTTCTCACACACTTCTCTCATCTCACTTTTTGTGGCGAATAGTATGAGGTTTTTCTCTCTAGGCGAAGAGGCGCTCAAGTTTGGCATGTTGCTCTCACTCATGTTTAGGTGGCTCACTTTCTCACTCTTCTCTCTATGGTGGGTGGCTTGCTTGTCGGCTATCACTTGACTAGGAGACATAGGCCATAGCACATATTCCTTCCCTTTCATCTTTAAGCTATAGTGATTGGTATGCCCATTGTGGACGACGCCACGGTCGAATTGCCATGGTCGACCAAGAAGGAGGTGGCAAACGGTCATTGGGACTACATCACACTCCAAAGTGTCCTCATATGCACCAATTTTGAAGGATACTTGGACCGTATGCTCAACTCAGATAGTGCCGAGTCACTTAGCCATTGAACCTTGTAGGGGTGCGGGTGCTTCCTCTTGACCAATGGAAGCTTGGAGCATAGTTCTTCACTTGATAAGTTGTGGTAACTACCTCCATCGATGATGACCTTGACGGACCTTCCATTGATGCCTTCCTTGGTGTCGAAGATATGGCATCGTTGGTCTTCTTCTTGTTGATGTTGAAGTGTCAAGACCTTGGAGACAACGAGAGCGGGGCTCGTATCTTCATCACAAAAGACTTGATCATCTTCATCCTCGTTCACGCGCCGGTGCATGGCCACATGCTCAAGAGCTTCCATTTCATCTTCACTCATTGAGTCGTAGGTGCCATCGTCGTTGAGGATCATGGTGCGCTTGTTGGTGCATTGGAAGGACTTGTGGCCTCGGCCGCCACATGTGAAGCACTTGATTGAACTTGTCTTAACGGTCTCATCGATCGGAGTGGAGGAAGAAGCACGCGGCTTGTAGTTGCTTGTAGTAGGAGGAAGACGCTTGAACTTGATGAAGGTTTCTTGTATGTTGTCTTGTCGTCGTTGCTTGGAGAAGGCTTGGTTGAAGTAGATGTTGGAGGAGTTGTTGAAGCTTGATTGTTGGAGAAGCCGTATGTCTTGGATGAGTACTTGGCGTACTTGAAGTCATCTTGCACTTGACGTTCCGCCTTGGTCGCTTGATGCACTAGCTCGATGAGGTTGGAGTAGGGTTGGAAGTCGGCGATCTTCTTGATGGGATGATTGAGTCCATTCAAGAATCGTGCCATTGTTTGCTCATCATCTTCTTTGACGTTGGCTCGAATCATGGCTATCTCCATTTCCTTGTAGTATTCTTCAACACTCTTTGTTCCTTGCTTGAGTTGTAGCTTCTTGAAGAGATCACGGTTGTAGTAGGTGGGCACAAATCATGCTCGCATGACATCCTTCATTTGAGCCCAAGTCGTGATTGGAGGGTCACCTCTTGCTTCTCGGCGCTCAAGGACTTGTTCCCACCATATGAGCACATAGTCTTGGAACTCAAGTGATGCCATTGCGATCTTCTTCTCTTCCTCATAGTTATGCAAACCAAAGATTTTGTCGACCTTCAATGCCCATGAGAGGTATTCTTCCGGATCATTGCTTCCACTGAACTTGGGCATTGTGAATTTGAGTTTTCCATAGCGTTGCTTGCCTTGGAAAGTCCTCAAATGCTCGTTCCTCATGATGTCGTTCTTGGCGTGGAGGAGGGTCTTGATGCACTTGTTCCACTTGGTGTCTCTCTTGGTGTGGAGGAAGTCCATGATTAACTTGCTCTTGTTGAACTTGAGGTTGAGGTGGAGCTTGACGATGCACATGTGGTTGGTAGTTCCTCTCTTGTATTTCTTCTCGAAGGGCTTCCTCTTGATTGCGCCATTCGCGATTGCGGTTGGTGATAGATCGACTCGATTCTTGAAGGGCACGTTCCATCTCAAGAGCTTGTGCTTCCGTTGTTGTTGTTGAAGATGTTGGGCCTCGGCGTCTTGTTCCTGTTGGTGTAGGCGCGCTCGTTCTTCCTCTTGGCGCCGTAGTCGTTGTCGTTCTTGAGCTTGAGCAAAAGCGACTTGGTTTGATTGAGGACGAGGAACTTGTTCATCGACTTGCTCTTGTGAATGCTTGTCGTGTAGCGGGTTGCGAGATGCATGACGGTCTTGACGTGCGGCTCGTCGAAGAATGGTCGATGACAGTGTACTTGAGCCGGAGAAGGTGTCGTCGGAGTGGCTCCGTCTTGAGTAGGAAGAAGTTGAAGGAGGCCGGTTGACCAACAAAGCGCGGATCTCGTCCATTCTTGCATCGTTCTCTTGCTTGTGCGCGTCGAGCTTGTTGTCGAAGTAGTCTCGTGTACGTTGCTCGGAGAGTCGCAAGTCGGTGGCGAGGTTGTCGATGCGGTCGTTCATTGTTTGTTGCTCTTGATGGAGCGCTCGTTGTGCACCAAAGAGGTGGCTCTTGGTGACGAATGATGACATGTTGTCACTTGCTCGATGAAGAGTGGGTTGGTAGAGGAACTTGGCCTATCCATCGTAAGAAAGTGGTGGTGAGTAGGAAAATGAGAGAACAAAACCAAAGTTACATTTCCTTTGATTGTGGATGTAACAAGTACGATCCCACGTGATGTTACAATAGGGGAATTGGTACCGGGAATTGTTCCTCACACCTACAAGTAAATGATCTATGGAGGAGCTTGGTTAGGAAAGGCACAAATAATTCAAGCAAATGTTAGTCAAGATGTTGATAAAGTTGAGAAGATTCACAAATGGCAAATAAGAAAAATAGATCAACCTCCAAGATAACATGAGGAGCACACACACGGAAGATAAATGGGATCCGCACAACCAAGGGGTGAGCTCGAAGATATCGAATTACAGGAAAAGCTCTTGTCGAACAAATACTTGAGAGACGCTAGCTCGATTGCACTAATGGGCTAGATACGCTAGTGCACCAACCTAATAGAGAATCCACTCGTCTCACTATCCCAAGTATGCTTATGTATGTGGTGACCAAGATGACGCACGTATGCTACGGCTCGATGCTATTGCTTATAAGCTCTTTGCTTCTCTTCTCTTTTGCTTAAAAGCTTTTTCTTCTTCTTCTTTTTTTTCAACTATGCCACGATGCTTGATATACGAGCCACACAACGAGGTAACAAGTAGTAAATGCACGGGATGGACGGAACACTAAATGGTGCACTAAGGCGTGGCCCGACAATACTCAACAAGCTAGTCTCGATGGGTACACTATGCAAAATGGCTCGAAGCTATCAAGTTAATGGCAAGGGAGTACAAGGTGTCGTCGAGGTTACCGTCCTTGCTTACGGTCGAAGACGATCTTGTCGAAGCCGAAGTGTTGTTCGAGTCAAAGATTGGTGGCGATGATGATACCAACTTGCGCCTAAGTAGCCGAAACACCTTAGGACACAAGATAAATCGCAACCGAACACTCAACAAACACTTGGAATGGTGCGGAAGAACACGAGAGGTGGTGGTGGAACGAAATGAGAAAAACAGAAAAATGGCCAAAACTTTCTGGATAGCCCGTGCACGGGGTAAGTGAGGCCCGTGTGCACGGGGTCCCGACGGCCCGTGTGCACGGGGTCTCCCGAGAGCGGATGAACTGATCTGATTTCGTGGTGAATTCCAAGTTTTTGGCCAAAATCAAACGGTGGAAGGTTGGGGATAATGGTGGAGCGGTAGATCCACTTGCCAAACACCAAATTCGTGGATCAAATCTGATGAGGACATGACTACCTTGGATATGATCAAAAATATTGCATACATGCATATTTGTCAGGTGATTTCTAGTGCAAACTATTCAATAATCTATTTATGTTATCAAGAACAAAAATACTTCACTCACTTTTGTGTTTTGTCTAATTGCAGGTGTATGGGACATTTGTACAATCCACATATGAAGATAAGGAAGAAAGAGATGTTTATTTGCTGTTCAAAAAGTTCTCACGTCACTTTTGGCCCAAGAGAAGATAGAGTCCAAGTCTCTCACGTTTTGGACTCAGATTCGGACTGCACAGACATACCTGACTCAAAACGCCAACAACTTTTTCATACGGACTCCAAATTGGGTGATTCTTTTTTTGTTGGAAAGTAGATTTCATGCTCTTTCCAGAACAATTGGAATCACCTTAAAATACGTCCGGAGCGTTGAGTTGTGGACGAAACAATCTGACGCTGCAGCAGAATCCGAGTCAAACTACAAGTCCAAAGGTGTTACGTCACCTTCACTTGGGCCCATGAGCCTTTTACGACCTAGGGTTAGTTTTAGGCTGCCTTGGGACGTTCTCCCACCTCCTTGGCCGCCACCCCTTGCTCCTATATAAGTAGATCCATCTAGTAGCTTTTTCCTTGGGATTTGTTTAGTTAAAAGTTAGCCATTGCAACTTCGTGTACTTCGTTTGTGTCCAATGACCAGACCAAGACCGCTTACGGATCCCCACCTTTATCAATACTCCATATATACTCGCAATATTCAGATTGCTTTTATCATATTCTTGCTTGTTCTTGATTGCTTGCAGGAATAAACCTTCGTGGTCGGTGATCGTGCTTCCGGCATTGTCAAGAACCGGAGATTGGTTTAGCGATTGCTAAGGCGCAACGTCGTGCACTTTGTAGTCGGATCGTCAAAGTCGTCTCCACCAAGTCGATAGTTATCATCTCATCGAAGATCGGGACACCTCGCCTCTATCAAGTGGTATCGCTTTCAGGTTGCTCGGTGAGATTTTACAGTTTTTCATAGTTTAGATCGCATCTGTCATTCATACCTATAGTCCATGAGAAAGCCACAAAAAAAGTTAGATCTATTCATCCTTTATCCAAGCCAGTCTGAGCCTTTACAATTTTCAATTCATTGCTTGCATAGTTGAATTATCGGTTGCATCGTCGTGTCAGTTGCTGGTCTTAGTGTCTAGTTCCTTTAGAGTTTCGAGTTCTGTTCACATTAGTCACGCCGCTGGTGCATCATTATCCCTTCCACTGTCCACCATCCCATCTATTAATTTCCACCACGTGCTACGCGCTGTTCATTATCATAATCATAGTTGAGGTCATTCACATCTTCGCCTGATCCAATCTGCATCTTATCTAGTTTGTCTTGGAAAGAGGGAGAAAAAAAAGAGAGAAAAAAAGGAAAGAAAAGGAAAAAGAGAGAGAAGAAAAAGAAAAAAAAAGAGTGAGAAAAAAAAGAGAGAAGAAAAAATATCGGATCTATCTCGAATCAATCTCATACCTGAATTCGGATTGGAATCTGTTTTGCGCACTGTTCAGTAAAACAGGTGTATCTTCCTCATATGAAGTCCGTTTTGGCTCCGTGAGTACTCAAATTGAAACTAGTGACGAGCCGCATCTAAATAGTTGCAGAAGCTAGTTCAATATTTGACACGTCAAAATCAGCTTCTAAATAGGTCTTTTTGCCCTCCGAAGTTCGTCAACCCAGCTTGTTCCAATATTTCGGCCGCCAATTGAATTCTTTGACTCCTTATATCAACTCGGAATTGAGTGATTCTTTTTGCATTGGAAAGCTTGAGTTAGTAGCATTCTTTGAAAGAATTTATCATAAAATTGGCTCAAACTTTTCAAGAGGAAAATTGAAGAGACAGTTGTTGTATATCCTGCTTGGTAGTTGTTTTTCATCATTATCTTCACTACCGTTGTGATCTTCACTTCTATCTTGCTGTCAAGAGCTACTTAGTATCCTTCATTGATGCTAGTTGTGCTACGCCGTGACCTCATTAGTGTTCTAGGCTCGCGTCTCTAGTCCGGTCTAGCCTAGGACCAGCAAAGTACCGTCGTTGAGCGTTTATTCAACATTGCATCTCTGAATTGATTATTGCTAATCTTTTGCTACCATATATAACCAACCCAGCTCCACATATTTCTACACCGTGTATCGTCGTTCACCGGCAATCGCTTTACACAATCTTGAGTTATTTGACATCGCTGGTTGCTGTCACCACCGCCGCATGGTAACAACTTGTAAGATATTGATATTTGCTTTCTTGTGAGCACTTTACAACCACATCCTAGTAGTTCATAGGAACATTATTCTGGAATTTTGTTTCTTGTTTCTACTAATCATGACAGGTTTTGGGGATCGAAGTTCTTGGACGATGGACACATCTTCACCATCACGAGAGTTGGGACAACACACACAACCACATGGTCAGGTTATCTCTTTACCGTCATTTGAGGGTAGATTTAATCCTGCTATTTATCTAGCTTGGGAGTTTGAAGTAGAACAAGTTTTTAGTAACCATGACTTTTCTGAACTTGAGCGAGTACGAGCTGCCACTAGAGCATTTACTGGTTTTGCTTCAGTTTGGTGGAGTGTGCATAGTAAGAAAAATATTGATAACCAACCCACAACTTGGAAAGATTTGAAAGATGTAATGAGACAACATTTTTCCCTCCTTACTATCGTCGTGAATTGCTTCAAAATTTGAACAATTTAAACAAGGCAACAACACTGTTCATGCTTACTACAAAGAGTTCAAATCTTATATGCATCATTGTGACATAGAAGAATCTAAGGATGATACAATGAATAGATTTTTGGTGGTTTGAACCATGATATTCGTGCAAGATTTCAGATATTCCTCGTTGCATTCTTGGTATGTATGTTCGTGCTTGTACCTTTGAGAGACGATTCTGAGGAGGATGCATTGGGTGACTACAACAAGTACTATTCCAGTTCATGCTCACCACCGCGGTTGGTTCCTCCACCGTTGCACCTACTAGAGCAGCCCCACCTCGGATTGTGAGCGACATCATCTCAAGAGTATGGTGCATTGTCTAAGTCTGAACTACATCAGCTACGTCTTTGCGACAAGGTAACAGTAAAGGTATTGATGATATAACTTCACATGAGAATGATGCATCCCTAGTTAACTTGAATGCATCATGTGTTGAGTTACCTAGTGATTTGATTACAACACCTATTTTAGAGAATCTTGATACTGTCATGAATGCGTCATGTGATCAAACAATTGAAATACCAACAATTTTGAGTGCACCCATTGAATTAACTGTTGATGCAAAAGAATCAATGTTTGATCATTTTGATATGACCTCTAATCTTGGTGATGATTCTGTGTCGAATGACTCATTGCATGTTTGCTTATCTAGGCATGTTGTAGCACGTAAATTTGATGCAAGTAAGGTTTATTCACCAATGTTGGGATGGTTTAATGATGAACATTGTCAATCTTTTGAAATGAATAAGAGCTTCACTTATATGTGCAAACTGAGTTGCAATATTTTCATGCCTTCTATTTCTTGTGTTAATTTTTTGGCTTTAGATTTTATGAACTATGCAAGTTACTCATATATTCATGTGTCATATATGCAAAAATCGAGGGAAGTAAAAATGGATGACATATACATATACAACATGTACACCTTGTCTCTTTTGTTAGCCACATTTCAGATTAAGCAACGCCGAGGACGGCTTTATTTTCAAGAAGGGGAGGATGATGAGGACATGACTACCTTGGATATGACCAAAAATATTGCATACATGCATATTTGTCAGGTGATTTCTAGTGCAAACTATTCAATAATCTATTTATGTTATCAAGAACAAAAATACTTCACACACTTTTGTGTTTTGTCTAATTGCAGGTGTATGGGACATTTGTACAATTCACATATGAAGATAAGGAAGAAAGAGATGTTTATTTGCTGTTCAAAAAGTTCTCTCACGTCACTTTTGGCCCAAGAGAAGATAGAGTCCAAGTCTCTCATGTTTTGGACTCAGATTCGGACTGCACAGACATACCTGACTCAAAACGCCAACAACTTTTTCATACGGACTCCAAATTGGGTGATTCTTTTTTTGTTGGAAAGTAGATTTCATGCTCTTTCCAGCACAATTGGAATCACCTTAAAATACGTCCGGAGCGTTGAGTTGTGGACGAAACAATCTGACGCTGCAGCAGAATCCGAGTCAAACTACAAGTCCAAAGGTGTTACGTCACCTTCACTTGGGCCCATGAGCCTTGTACGACCTAGGGTTAGTTTTAGGCTGCCTTGGGACGTTCTCCCACCTCCTTGGCCGCCACCCCTTGCTCCTATATAAGTAGATCCATCTAGTAGCTTTTTCCTTGGGATTTGTTTAGTTAAAAGTTAGCCATTGCAACTTCGTGTACTTCGTTTGTGTCCAACGACCAGACCAAGACCGCTTACGGATCCCCACCTTTATCAATACTCCATATATACTCGCAATATTCAGATTGCTTTTATCATATTCTTGCTTGTTCTTCGATTGCTTGCAGGAATAAACCTTCGTGGTCAGGCTGATCGTGCTTCCGGCATTGTCAGTAACTTCAGGAGATTGGTTTAGCGATTGCTAAGGCGCAACGTCGTGCACTTTGTAGTCGGATCGTCAAAGTCGTCTCCACCAAGTCGATAGTTATCATCTCATCGAAAGATCGGGACACCCTCGCCTCTATCAAAATCAACCAAATCTCACAAGATCAACAAATTGCAAGAAAAATTTTTGGGGCTATTTTTGGTGGGGATTTTCGGATTAGGACGAAAAACAACAAAATCAAGCTAGAAAGTGGAAGGTAGGGACTCCAAGATGTGAATCAACGTGGCTCGTCATACCAAGATGATGTAGGGTAGAACCCTAGGAAGGACCTTTTCACACTTGGAGGGGGGAAAAGGAGAGAAACCACAAGAACAACAAGAACACAAAGATGAACACAAGAGGTAATCACTCCAACAATTCCCGATTACACATCCACTAGAGTGACAACAGAAGATCCACAAGTCACAAACACAATCAAAGGAAAGATACAATGGCAAAGTTCATCCCAAATCCAAAGGAAGAGGGGTCTTGAAGGTAGTCTTCTCCCAATGGAGGTCTTGCAATCCTCAAGGATTCTTCCCTATGGGGTCTTGATCCTCAAAGAGGGAAGGTAATGGAGAAAAGCTCACCGAGATCTCATCTAATACTTTGCTAACCCTAAACATGGTCCTAGCTATGGAATATATAGCCATGGGGTCGAGGGAGAAGAAGGGGAGCCGAAGATGCAATCTCAGCCAGCCATCCTGCGAGGCCCGTGCGCACGGGGTAAGTTGGGCCCGTGCGCACGGGGGTCCCGTGGGCATGGTACATGCCTGTGCGCATGGGGTGCTCCAGCGCCTGTTTCCTGTGTAGCCCGTGGGCACGGGGTCTCGGGGACTTCCTGTGTTGCTGCTATTGCACTCCGTCTTGATTCGTACGGCCTTGGGGTGGTTCTCCTTCTCCTTGGGGATGCTCCTGGGCTTCTTGGTGATGTTCCACTTCATACCTAAGGAGGCCTAGCATATCTTGGTGAGGTAGTAAACTTGTTCCATTCGTATTCACATGCAAGTCTAGTAGGAAGGAGTTCACCTCGGTTTCGAGAGCACGTGCTCTAGCTCTTGTCATGGGTCCTCGTGGGGTTGGATGTATCGATGTAGAGTCCATGGGGATGATGGAAGGATGCTCCGCATCATCTCCCCTCCCTTGGGAAAGATCCGACCTCAGATCAAAATCTTCATCACCATGGAAAGTGATGCGGAGCATCCCATGATCATCCCCATGGACGCATCTACATCCCCTACAACACCACTTGGACCTATGACTCGAGCACGTGCAAGAACTCTTGAAACCGAGGTGACATCACTCCTCTCCCAATTCCCTTTCGATTCACATGAGACATGGTTACTACCTCAAACGGAAACACTATGCATACTCAGGTACCTAGGAGTTAACCGTGAAGAAGCTAGGAAGCAAGGAGAACCGGAAGCGGAAGACATACGTGAAGACGGAGAGGAAAAGTACCAAGGCCCAGACTGGCTGGACGATCCGGACGGCGGCTGGACGATCCGGACAGAGCCAGATGATCCGGACCACGACCCGGACGATCCGCTAACTCACCCAAGGCACCAAGCTCCCACTGGCAGGATCATCCGGACCCGTCCGGATCATCTGGACCCTGCTCGACGTCCGGACCCCACCGGACATCCGCCCTCGCCGCCACCAGCCGTGCCTCCAGCTCATCCGGGCCTCCACCCGGACCATCAGGACCAGCCCGGATCATCCGGCTCCACTCCCGGATCATCCGGCCAGTGCCTGCGCGCGCGTGTTGGGCTGAGCCCATGTACCCCCTTCGCCCCCTAGCCTATATATAGGACTCCTCCTCCTCCCTTTGGGACTTAGCATTGGATTAGCTCATATTTGTGTGAGAGCCTTTGCTCATCCACTTGGATACTTCTCCTCGGAGTTCACGACCTCTTCGGAGAAGATCCCCCAAGCGGATTCAAGAACCCTTTCTAGGGAAGAACATCAAGGCCTCCTCGCGGAGAAGAACGGTTCCTTTGTATCCTCTACCTTTGTTGACTTTGGATCTCGTGTATCTCTTTGTGTTCGGTGATCTAGCACTTGTGTGATTTATTCCTTGTCGGTTTAGTGATTATCTCTCGTTTTCCCCGTGTTTTCCCTTTGTGCTTCCGCGTGTTCTTCGTGATTCCCCGTAGGATCCACTCCAAACGTGAAAGATCGTCGCTGTAGGGTTCCACCCTACATCATCTACGTATCATGAGCCACGTTGATCACGTTTTTGGAGCCCCTACCCTTTGTTTTCTAGCTTGATTTTGTTGTTTTCGTCCTAAATCCGAAAATCCCCACCAAAAATAGCCCCCAAATTTTTTGAGATTTGTTGGTTTTGATGATGATTTGTTGATTTTGATCCGTGGATTCGGTGTGTAACTCGTGGATCTTGCTTTTCCCCACCTTCTCCCCCTCGAAATCCATCCAAAATCCATGATTCGCCGAAATCCTCGCCGTTTCGAGTTCATCGGCAGTTCCGATCGAGATTGACCTGCCAGATCATCCGGACCTGACCCAGATCATCGAGACACGCCGGATCATCCGGCTCGACCCGGATCATCCGGCTTCCTCTACCGAACCGCATTTTTGCGCTTCTCCACCACCACCACCTCGTCTACATATCTTGCCCCACTTCAACCACCACCACTTCCACCGCCAAAATCCCACGACACAACCTCCGTACCACCATTCGACTTTGGGTTCGAGAATTTGAGTTGTGATTTCCCGTGTCCTATTGTGTTTCGGCTATTTAGGTACGGTACGACATCAACATAACCAACGCTCATCTTCGTCGACTACTCATCTTCGCTACGGACGGTAACATCGACGACATCTTTGTCATACCTTGCAATTGCATTGATAACCATCATACCCCATCTTTGGCGTAGCTTACCCATTGAGACTAGCCATTGAGTATTACCGGCAACGTGACTTGTGCACATTAGTGATAATACTCCATATCATACATACCATACCATCGTGGTGCATATCTCGGAATCAACTTGTGTGTCACAAAGTTGTCATCGCATACACAATTGCTATCTTGGTTCATGAAGTTTGCATAAGAAAAGAGCTCAAAAGAGAAAGAGCCACTCAAGCTTTTAAGCAAAGAGGAAAGATAAGCAAAGAGCTTATTAACAAGAACCATAGCATCATACAACATTAAGATTGTCATATAAGATCATCTTGGATCATAGCACCGAAATACCATACATATAGCATACTTGGGATAGAGATCGTTGCATTTTTGCCTAGTAGGTTGTGCACAAGCTCCGTATCTGCTTATTGTGCAATCGTGCTAGTGTCTCTCTAGTATTGTGCAACAAGAGCATTTTCGTGGATTCCACATGTTGGCCCACTTTTGGTTTGCACAATCCCATTTATCTATTTGCGTGTGTGTTTCCGTGTACCACTACTTGCTTGGTCTACTTGTTGCATTTGCGAATTTGCAATCTTTTTCAACATCTTTGAGTCAAACTAACGATTGCAATCAATTTTGTGCCACCATCCTAACCAAGCTCCACCATAAGCTTTTACTTGTGTAGGTGTGAGAACCGACAAGAATTGGTACCAATAGTGCTATTTCATTGTCCGCATTTGAAAGAACTTGATTCATCTTCAACATCGGTCAAAGGTACATTGGTATTAGTTCTTCTCCTTCTACCAATCACAATTTGCTTGAAATGATGGATAGGCCAAGTACTTCTACAAATCCACTCTTCATCGAGCAAGACGACGACATGTCATCATACGTCACCAAGAGCCACCTCTTTGGTGCACAACCAGCATTGCATCAAGAGCAACAAGCAATGAATGACCGCATCGACAACCTCGCCACCGACTTATGACTCTCCGAGCAACGTACAAGAGACTACTTCGACAACAAGCTCGACGCGCACAAGCAAGAGAACGATGCAAGAATGGACGAAATACGCACCTTGTTGGTGAACCGGCCTCCTTCTACATCATCATACTCAAGACGGAGCCACTCAAGTCGAGAATCCGAGGACTCCTTCTCCGGCTCAAGTACACCGTCATCAAACACTCTTCGACGAGCCGCGCGTCAAGACCGTCATGCATCTCGCAACCCGCTACATGTCAAGCATTCACAAGAGCAAGTCAATGAGCAAGTCCCTCGTCCTCAATCAAACCAAGTAGCGTTTGCTCAAGCTCAAGAACGACAACGTCTTCGTCACCAAGAAGAAGAAGAAAGAGCGCGTCTACACCAAGAGCAACAAGACGCCGAGGCTCAACGTCTTCAACAACAACAACGAGAAGCACAAGCTCTTGAGGCGGAACGTGCCCTTCAAGCATCAAGTCGAGCTATCGCCAACCGCAATCGCGAACGGCGCAATCAAGAGGAAGCCCTTCGAGAAGAAATCCAAGAGAGGAACTACCATCCGTGTGTCCAACGTCAAGCTACCTCACAAGCTCGTCAAGCTCCACCTCAACCTCAAGGTCAACAAGAGCAAGTTGATCATGGACTTCCTCCACGCCAAGAGCAACATGAGGATGATTACCCTCCACGTCAAGGGCGTCATCATCACCATCGCCAACAAAACAATGAAGAGCAACGCTATGGCAAGCTCAAATTCACAATGCCCAAGTTCAATGGAAGCAATGATCCCGAAGAGTACCTCTCATGGGCATTGAAGGTCGACAAGATTTTTTGTTTGCACAACTATGAGGAAGAGAAGAAGATTTCTATGGCATCACTTGAGTTCCAAGACTATGTGCTCATATGGTGGGAACAAGTCCTTGAGCGCCGACAAGCAAGAGGTGAACCTCCAATCACAACTTGGGCTGAAATGAAGGATGTCATGCGAGCACGTTTTGTACCAACCTACTACAACCGCGATCTCTTCAAGAAGCTACAACTCCTCAAGCAAGGAACTAAGAGTGTTGAAGAATACTACAAGGAAATGGAGATTGCCATGATTCGAGCCAGTGTCACGGAGGATGATGAGAAAACAATGGCACGATTCTTGAATGGACTCAATCATCCCATCAAGAAGATCACCGACTTCCAACCCTACTCTAACCTTATTGAGCTCGTGCATCAAGCTACAAAGGCGGAACGCCAAGTGCAAGACGACTTCAAGTACGCCAAGTACTCCTCCAAGACCTACGGCTTCTCCAATAACCAAGCTTCAACAACTACTCCAACTTCGACATCAACCAAGCCTTCTCCAAGCAACGATGACAAGTCAAGTTACAAGAAAACTTCCACAAGTTCAAGTCGCCTTCCTCCTACTACAAGCAACTTCAAGCCGCGTGCTTCGTCATCTACTCCAACCGATGAGACCGTCAAGACAAGCTCCTTCAAGTGTTTCACTTGCGGCAGTCGAGGCCACAAGTCCTATGAATGCACAAACAAGCGCACCATGATTCTCAACGACGATGGCACCTACGACTCAATGAGTGAAGATGAAATGGAAGCCCTTGAGCAAGTGGCCATGCACCGGCGGGTGAGCGAGGATGGAAGCGATCAAGTCTTTTGTGAGGAAGATACGAGCCTCGGTCTCGTTGTCTCCAAGGTCTTGACTCTTCAACATCAACAAGAAGAAGACCAACGATGCCACATCTTCCACACAAAGGCCGGCATCAATGGACGATCCGTCAAGGTCATCATCGATGGAGGTAGTTGCCACAACTTGGCAAGTGAAGAACTATGCTCCAAGCTCCAATTGGTCAAGAAGAAGCACCCGCACCACTACAAGGTTCAATGGCTAAGTGACTCCGGCACTATACGAGTTGAGCATACGGTCCAAGTCTCCTTCAAAATAGGTGCATATGAGGACACTTTGGAGTGTGATGTGGTCCCAATGACCGTTTGCCACCTCCTTCTCGGTCGACCATGGCAATTCGACCGTGGTGTCTTCCACAACGGGCGTACCAACCACTATAGCTTCAAGAGGAAAGGGAAGGAATATGTGCTACGACCTATGTCTCCTAGTCAAGTGATAGCCGACAAGCAAGCCACCCACCATAGAGAGAAGAGCGGAAAAGAGATCCACCCAAAAGTGAGTGAGAGCCACATGACAAACTTGAGCGCCTCTTCGCCTAGAGAGAAAAACCTCATACTATTTGCCACAAAAAGTGAGATGAGAGAAGTGTGTGAGAACCCATCGAGTGTGATGCACTTTTTCCTTGTGTGCAAGGATGGAGAAACAAGAACTAACACCATTCACGAGCTACCTTTGGTGTTTCAATCTCTTTTGCAGGAATTTCAAGATGTTTTCCCCGATGAGCTACCTCCGGGTCTACCTCATCTACGAGGCATTGAGCATCGAATCGACCTCATCCCCGGAGCGCCACTTCCAAACAAATCTCCATACCGTGTCAATCCCAAAGAAACCAAGGAGATTCAACGGCAAGTACAACAACTAATCGACAAAGGTCATGTACGTGAAAGCTTAAGCCCTTGTGCCGTTCCCGTCATACTTGTGCCTAAGCCCGATGGAAGTTTCCGCTTGTGTTTCGATTGTAGACCTATAAATGCTATCACCATTCGCTATAGGCATCCCATTCCTCGCTTAGATGATATGCTTGATGAACTTAGTGGAGCCAACTTTTTCTCAAAAATTGATCTTGAAAGTGGCTATTATCAAATACGCATTCTTGAGGGTGATGAATGGAAAACTACTTTCAAAACCAACTTTGGCTTATATGAGTGGTTAGTTATGCCTATGGGTTTATCGGAGGCTCCCGGTACTTTTGTGCGTCTCATGCATCATGTACTTCGACCCTATATTGGAGTCTTTGTTGTGGTTTACTTCGATGATATTCTTGTGTTTAGCAAAACCATGAAAGAGCATCTTGATCATGTTAAGCTTGTTTTGCAAACACTTTGCAAGGAAAGTCTTTATGCCAACATGAAAAAGTGCACATTTGGTGTTGACAAAGTGGTTTTCTTGGGTTTCGTTGTCTCTTCCAAGGGTGTCCATGTTGATGAAACTAAAATTGAAGCAATTAAAACTTGGCATAACCCACCAATTTGCAACAAGTCGTAGTTTTCTTGGTCTTGCGGGTTTTTATCGCCGCTTTGTGAAAGATTTTAGCACCATAGCCGCTCCTTTGGATGCTTTGAGTAAGAAGAATGCTCCTTTTGTTTGGGGATCTTTGCAATCCACCGCTTTTGATGAGCTCAAATCTTTGCTTACTCATGCTCCGATTCTTGCTTTGCCCACTTTTGATAAAACTTTTGAGGTTCATTGTGATGCAAGTGGTACCGGAATTGGCGGACTTTTGACGGAAGAAAAACGAGCCATTGCATATTTTAGTGAAAAACTCTCCGGTGCTCAACTTAACTATCCCATATATGACAAAGAATTGTATGCTTTAGTGCATGTACTACATGTTTGGGAACATTATCTTAGACCTCATGAGTTTGTCATCCATACCGATCATGAAACGCTTAAATACTTGAAGGGCCAAACTAAGTTGAACAAGCGTCATGCCAAATGGAAAGAATTTATAGAATCTTTCCCCTATGTGATCAAATACATTAAGGGTAAGGAAAATGTTGTTGCGGATGCGCTTTCACGCATATGTACGCTTGTCACTAAACTTGAGTTGAATGTTATTGGCTTTGAGCACATAAAAGACTTGTATGCTAATGATCCATCTTTTGCAACTCGTTATGCTAAATGTTTGACGCATACCTCTTGGGAACAATATTACATCAAGGATGGCTATCTTATGAGAGCTAACAAACTATGCATTCCCGAGTCTTCTCTTCGTTTGCTCCTTTTGCAAGAGGCTCATGGAGGCGGACTCATGGGACATTTCGGACGCGACAAGACATTCGCCACGCTCTCCAAGAACTACTTTTGGCCCAAGATGTTCCGTGATGTCTCACGCTTCACCACCCGATGCTCTACATGTCGCAAAGCTAAGTCTAAAGCTCAATCCCATGGTCTTTACATGCCTCTTCCTATTCCTTATCAACCTTGGGAAGACATTAGCATGGACTTTGTACTTGGTTTGCCTAGAACTCAAAATGGAAAGGATTCCGTGTTTGTTGTTGTGGACCGATTTTCTAAAATGGCACATTTCATCCCTTGCAACAAGATAGACGATGCTTCACATGTTGCAAATCTCTTTTGTAGGGAAATCTTGCGTCTCCATGGAGTACCAAAGACAATCGTCTCCGACATGACGTCAAGTTCTTGAGTTACTTTGGGAAGACCCTATGCGCCAAGCTCGGAATCAAGTTCTTGTTCTCATCCGCATACCATCCTCAAACCAACGGCCAAACGGAGGTGACGAACCGGACTCTCTCCACTCTACTTCGCGTGTTGATCAAGAAGAACATCAAGGAGTGGGAAGCATGTCTACCCATCGCCGAGTACGCCTACAACCGTGGAAGACATTCGACGACCGGCAAGTCCCCCTTCGAGGTCGTCTACGGCTTCAACCCTTTGTCACCATTGGACATCCTACCTCTTCCTCTACAAGAGCGCACTAACATGGATGCGAGCGCACGAGAAAGCTACATCAAGAAGATGCATGAGGATACAAGAAACACCATCGAGCGCCAAGTACAACGACTAGCGACCAAGCTCAACATCAACAAGCAACCCATGATCTTCAATATAGGAGATCTCCCGTGGCTACACCTTCGCAAGGACCGCTTCCCCAACGAACGAAAGTCCAAACTTCTACCTCGAGCCGATGGACCCTTCAAGGTGTTAGCACGCTACAACAACAACGCTTACAAGATCGACCTACCAAGTGACAAGTACAACGTGAGCAACATCTTCAATGTCAAAGACCTCTCGCCTTACCATGGTGATGAAGATATTGATCCGAGGTCGGATCTCTCCCAAGGGGGGGAGATGATGCGGAGGATTCCATGATCATCCCCATGGACGCATCTACATCCCCTACAACACCACTTGGACCTATGACTCGAGCACGTGCAAGAGCTCTTGAAACCGAGGTGACATCACTCCTCTCCCAATTCCCTTTCGATTCACATGAGACATGGTTACTACCTCAAACGGAAACACTATGCATACTCAGGTACCAAGGAGTTAACCGTGAAGAAGCTAGGAAGCAAGGAGAACCGGAAGCGGAAGACATACGTGAAGACGGAGAGGAAAAGCACCAAGGCCCAGACTGGCCGGATGATCCGGACGGCGGCCCGGACGATCCGGATAGAGCCCGGACGATCCGGACCACGACCCGGACGATCCGGCTAACTCACCCCGAAGGCAGCCGAAGCTCCCACCTGAAGCCGGATCATCCGGACCCCGTCCCGGATCATCCGGACCCTGCTCGGACGTCCGGACCCCCAGCCGGACATCCGGCCCTGCGCTGCCACCAGCCATGCCTCTAGCTCATCCGGGCCTCCACCCGGACCATCCGGACCAGCTCGGATCATCCGGCTCCACCCCCGGATCATCCGGCCAGTGCCTGCGCGCGCGTGTTGGGCTGAGCCCATGTACCCCTTCGCCGTAGCCTATATATAGGACTCCTCCTCCTCCCATTGTGATAGAGGCGAGGGTGTCCCGTCTTTCGATGAGATGGTGGCTATCGTTTTGGATGAAGTCGACTTTGACGATCCGACTACGAACGTGCGAGGACGTCGCGCCTTAGCAATCGCTAAACCAACTCCGAGAGGTTATTGACCACGCCGGAGCACGATCAACCTGACCACGAAGGTCTGTTTCCTGCAGGCAAACGAAGAACAAGCAAGAAACTAAGATTGCAATCTGGATATTGCGAATATAAGAGAAAGCTTTATTGATCAAGGTGGGGTTCTGTGGCGCCTTTGTGCGGTCGTGGAACACAAACGAAACGCCAAGTTGCAGCTATGGCAAACTTTTATCTAAACAAAACCCAAGTCTAAACGGTGCCCTAAGGGCTGTATATATGGAGGAAGAGGGGTGAATTTCGTGGCCCTTGGTGGAGGGTCCAAACTATCCCTATGTCTTGTTTCCCCACACATACGGACTCTAAAAATAGCCTATACTAATGTATTTCGAAATTACATGGGCCTGGCCCAATAATAAGGTGACGAAGCACCTAGAATAGCCTCTGGACGAAATTTATGAAGTGGCATCTTGTATATTTCGTCCAAGGCTTCATGCACTCATTATGGTGGCTTCAAAGTCCTGAAATCATCACTTGTAACTCCATTCTTGTCCCCCTTAGCATGCCATCATCTCCATGCTTGTTCTTGCTCCAATGTTCATCCTTCTCCAAGCTAGGCCCTTCATTTGTAAGCAAAACAAATGTATCCAATTTAGGTAGCATCATATTCTCATGAACATTAGAATCATTACCAAGAAACGAAAGTACCGGTAATTTAGTTGGTGTCTTGTGAGCTCTAGTAATTGGTCCAAGATGTATAGCAGGCGAGGGGCTGTGGGTGTAACAATGGTATTGATGTCCTCATCATCCTCCCCTTCTTGAAATGAAGTCGTCCTCGACGGCAGCTCATCTTCCTCACCCAAATATGGCTTCAAATCTGCAATGTTAAAAGTGGGACTAACCCCAAAATCTGCAGGCAGCTCAAGTTTATATGCATTATCATTTACTTTCTCCAACACCTTAAAGGGACCAGCAGCACGTGGCATTAGCTTTGATTTGAGCAAATCAGGAAATCTATCCTTACGCAAATGTAACCAAACAAGATCTCCAGGTGCAAACACAATGATAGAGGCGAGGGTGTCCCGATCTTTCGATGAGATGATAACTATCGATTTGGTGGAGACGACTTTGACGATCCGACTACAAACGTACACGACGTTGCGCCTTAGCAATCGCTAAACCAACTCCAAGAGGTTATTGACCACGCCGGAGCACAATCAACCTGACCACGAAGGTCTATTCCTGCAAGCAATCGAAGAACAAGCAAGAATATGATAAAAGCAATCTGAATATTGCGAGTATATATGAAGTATTGATAAAGGTGGGGATCCGTAAGCGGTCTTGGTCTGGTCGTTGGACACAAACGAAGTACACGAAGTTGCAATGGCTAACTTTTAACTAAACAAATCCCAAGGAAAAAGCTACTAGATGGATCTACTTATATAGGAGCAAGGGGTGGCGGCCAAGGAGGTGGGAGAACGTCCCAAGGCAGCCTAAAACTAACCCTAGGTCGTACAAGGCCAATGGGCCCAAGTGGAGGTGACGTAACACCTTTGGACTTGTAGTTTGACTCGGATTCTGGTGCAGCGTCAGATTGTTTCGTCCACAACTCAACGCTCCGGACGGCTTTTAAGGTGATTCCAATTGTGCTGGAAAGAGCATGAAATCTACTTTCCAACAAAAAAAGAATCACCAAATTCGAGTCCGTATGAAAAAGTTGTTGACGTTTTGAGTCAGGTATGTCTGTGCAGTCCGAATCTGAATCCGAACGTGAGAGACTTGGACTCTATCTTCTCTTGGCCCAAAAGTGACGTGAGAAGACTTTTGAACAACACCTAAACTTCCCTTTTCCTTATCTTCATATGTGGATTGTACAAATGTCCCACACACCTGCAATTAGACAAAACACAAAAGTATGTGAAGTATTTTTGTTCTGGATAACATAAATATATTATTGAATAGTTTGCACTAGAAATCACCTGACAAATATCAAAATGATTAAACATTGATTCTTTTGTATCAACAGTTAATTCAATGGGTGCACTCAAAATTGTTGGTATTTCAGTTGTTTGATCACATGACGCATTCATGATAGTATCAAGATTCTCTAAAATAGGTGTTGTAATCAAATCACCAGGTAACTCAACACATGATGCATTCAAGTTAACTAGGGATGCATCATTCTCATGTGAAGTTATATCATCAATACCTTTACTGTTACCTTGTCGCAAAGACGTAGCTGATGTAGTTACAGACTTAGACAATGTACCATACTCTTGAGATGATGTCGCGCTCCGAGGTGGGGCTGCTCTAGTAGGTGCAGCGGTGGAGGAACCAACCGGCGGTGGTGAGCATGAACTGGAATTGTAGTTGTTGTAGTCACCCAATGCATCCTCCTGAAACTGTCTCTCAAAGGTACAAGCACGAACATACATACCAGTAATGCAACGAGGAATATACTGAAATCTTGCCTGAATATCATGGTTCAAACCACCAAAAAATCTATTCATTGTATCATCCTCAGATTCTTCTATGTCACAATGATGTATATAAGATTTGAACTCTTGGTAGTAAGCATGAACAATGTTATTGCCTTGTTTAAATTGTTCAAATTTGCGAAGCAATTCACGACGATAGTAAGGAGGGAAAAATTGTTTTCTCATTATATCTTTCAAATCTTTCCAAGTTGTGGGTTGGTTATCAATGTTTTTCTTACAATGCACACTCCACCAAACAGAAGCAAAACCAGTAAATGCTCTAGTGGCAGCTCGTACTCGCTCAAGTTCAGAAAAAACATGCTGACTAAAAACTTGTTCTACTTCAAGCTCCCAAGCTAGATAAATAGCAGGATTAAATCTACCCTCAAATGACGGTAAAGAGCTAACCTGGCCATGTGCTTGTGTGTGTTGTCCCAACTCTCGTGATGGTGAAGATGTGTTCGTCGTCCAAGAACTTCTATCTCCGAAACCTGTCATGATTAGTAGAAACAAGAAACAAAATTCGAGAATAATGTTCCTATGAACTACTAGGATGTGGTTGTAAAGTGCTCACAGTAAAGCAAATATCAATATCTTACAAGTTCTTACCATGCGGCAGGTGGTGACAGGCAACCAGCGGTGTCAAGTAACTCCGAAGATTGTGTAAAGCGATTGCCAAGGGAATGTACGTATACACGGTGTAGAAATATGTGGAGCTGGGTTGGCTATATATGGTAGCAAAAGATTAGCAATAATCAATTCAGAGATGCAATGTTGAGTAAACGCTCAACGACGATCTTGTCTTTGGTCCTAGGCTAGACCGAACTAGAGACGCGAGCCTAGAACACTAATGAGGTCACGGCGTAGCACAACTAGCATCAATGAAGGATACTAAGTAGCTCCTGACAGCAAGATATAAATGAAGATCACAACGGTAGTGAAGATAATGATGAAAAACAACTACCAAGCAGGACATACAACAACTTTCTCTCCAAGTTTCCTCTTGAAAAGTTTGAGCCAATTTTCTGATAAATTCTTTCAAAGAATGCTACTAACTCAAGCTTTCCAATGCAAAAAGAATCACTCAATTCGAGTTGATATGAGGAGTCAAAGAATTCTAAAAGCGGCACGAAAATTGGAACAAGCTGTGTTCACGAACTTCGGAGGGCAAAAAGACCTATTTAGAAGCCGATTTTGATGTGTCAAATATTGAACTAGCTTCTGCAACTATTTAGATGCGGCTCGTCGCTAGCTTCAATTTGAGTACTAACGGAGCCAAAACGGACTTCGTATGAGGAAGATACACCTGTTTTACTGAACAATGCGCAAAACAGATTCCAAACCGAATTCAGGTACGAGATTGATTCTAGATAGATCCGATTTTTTTCCTTCTTTCTTTTTTTTCCTCACGCTTTTTTCTTCTTTTTCTTCTCTCTCTTTTTCTTTTTTTTCCTTTTTTCTCTCTTTTTTCTCTCTTTCCAAGACAAACTAGATAAGATGCAGATTGGATCAGGCGAAGATGTGAATGACCTCAACTATGATTATGACAATGAACAGCAGCGTACGTGGTGGAAATTAATAGATGGGATGGTGGACAGCGGAAGGATAATGATGCAGCGGCGTGACTAATGTGAACAGAACTCGAAACTCTAAAGGAACTAGACACTAAGACCAGCAAGCGACACGACGATGCAACCGATAATTCAACTATGCAAGCAACGAATAGAAAATTGCAAAGGCTCGGACTGGCTTGGATAAAGGATGAACAGATCTATCTTTTTTGTGGCTTTTCATGGACTATAGGTATGAATGATGATGCGATCTAAACTATGAAAAACTGTAAAATCTCACCGAGCAACCCGGAAATCTGATACCACTTGATAGAGCGAGGTGTCCCGATCTTCGATGAGATGATAACTATCGATTTGGTGGAGCGACTTTGACGATCCGACTACAAACGTGCACGACGTTGCGCCTTAGCAATCGCTAAACCAACTCCAAGAGGTTATTGACCACGCCGAGCACAATCAACGACCACGAAGGTCTATTCCTGCAAGCAATCGAAGAACAAGCAAGAATATGATAAAAGCAATCTGAATATTGCGAGTATATATGAAGTATTGATAAAGGTGGGGATCCGTAAGCGGTCTTGGTCTGGTCGTTGGACACAAGCGAAGTACGAAGTTGCAATGGCTAACTTTAACTAAACAAATCCCAAGGAAAAAGCTACTAGATGGATCTACTTATATAGGAGCAAGGGGTGGCGGCCAAGGAGGTGGGAGAACGTCCCAAGGCAGCCTAAAACTAACCCTAGGTCGTACAAGGCCAATGGGCCCAAGTGGAGGTGACGTAACACCTTTGGACTTGTAGTTTGACTCGGATTCTGGTGCAGCGTCAGATTGTTTCGTCCACAACTCAACGCTCCGGACGGATTTTAAGGTGATTCCAATTGTGCTGGAAAGAGCATGAAATCTACTTTCCAACAAAAAAAGAATCACCAAATTCGGAGTCCGTATGAAAAAGTTGTTGACGTTTTGAGTCAGGTATGTCTGTGCAGTCCGAATCTGAATCCAGAACGTGAGAGACTTGGACTTTATCTTCTCTTGGCCCAAAAGTGACGTGAGAAGACTTTTTGAACAGCACCTAAACTTCCCCTTTTCCCTTATCTTCATATGTGGATTGTACAAATGTCCCACACACCTGCAATTAGACAAAACACAAAAGTATGTGAAGTATTTTTGTTCTGGATAACATAAATATATTATTGAATAGTTTGCACTAGAAATCACCTGACAAATATGCATGTATGCAATATTTTTGGTCTTATCCAAGGTAGTCATGTCCTCATCACACAACATGTTTTCTACCCTTATCTCCAGCAAGTTTATATTTAGCATTCATACGCTCAATGTTTTCCTTAGTTAACTCATGCATTTTTAAAATCAATTCAGCACGTTCTTTAGCATCAAAATTAACCTTCTCCGAAGATGGAAGAGGAAACAAATCAATAGGTGCACGAGGTAGGAAACCATACACAACTTCAAAAGGGCACATCTTAGTAGTAGAATGCAATGAACGATTATAAGCAAATTCAATATGAGGCAAGCATTCCTCCCACATTTTCTTATTATTCTTTAGAACAGCCCTAAGCATAGTAGACAATGTTCTATTGACTACTTCAGTTTGTCCATCAATTTGGGGGTGACAAGTAGTACTAAAAAGCAATTTAGTCCCCAACTTAGCCCATAAACATCTCCAAAAGTGGCTAAGAAATTTAGTATCACGATCTGACACAATAGTATTTGGCACACCATG
The DNA here is from genome assembly GCA_021437245.1 of Aegilops speltoides. Lineage (NCBI taxonomy): Eukaryota > Viridiplantae > Streptophyta > Magnoliopsida > Poales > Poaceae > Aegilops > Aegilops speltoides. Next base: position 3,613 of record JAHHZJ010001045.1, on the reverse strand, counting down.
CAAGCGAATAATTTCACGAAAGAACAAATCAGCAACATTAACAGCATCATCGCTTTTATGACATGGTATAAAGTGTGCCATTTTCGAGAATCTATCCACGACAACAAATATGCTATCCCTCCCCTTCTTTGTTCTAGGTAAACCTAAGACAAAGTCCATAGATATATCCTCCCAAGGAACACTAGGTACAGGCAAAGGCATATATAAACCATGAGGATTGAGTCGTGACTTAGCTTTTTGACATGTAGAGCAGCGAGCAATAAAACGCTCAACATCCGTCTCATCTTTGGCCAAAAGAAATGTGTAGCAAGTCGTCCTCCGTCTTCTTCACGCCAAAGTGTCCCATTAGTCCTCCTCCATCGCCTCCTGCAACAACAAAAGACGAACGGAGCTAGCTGGAATGCATAGCTTGTTAGCACGAACACAAATCCATCATTAATGACAAACTTGTTCCATGTTCTTCCTTCTTTACAATTCTGCAATACATCTTTAAAATCAGCATCATGCACATATTGATCTTTGATGGTCTCCAAACCAAATATTTTGAAGTCAAGTTGTGAAAGCATAGTATAGCGACGAGAATTTGCATCAGCAATAACATTTTCTTTACCCTTCTTGTGTTTAATGACATAAGGAAAGTCTCAATGAATTCAACCCATTTAGCATGTCTACGATTCAGTTTAGCTTGACTTTTAATATGTTTCAAAGATTCATGATCGAATGTATAACAAATTCTTTGGGCCATAAATAATGTTGCCATGTTTCTAAAGTCCGAACAAGAGCATATAATTCTTTATCATAAGTAGAATAATTCAGACTAGGCCCACTCAATTTTTTAGAAAAGTATGCAACAGGTTTACCATCTTGTAATAACACACCTCCTAATCCAATTCCACTAGCATCACATTCAAGCTCAAAAGTCTTATTAAAATCAGGAAGTTGGAGTAAAGGAGCATGTGTCAACTTATCTTTCAACACTGTGAAGGCTTCTTCCTGTGCGGTACCCCAAACAAAAGGCACATCCTTCTTTGTAAGCTCATTGAGAGGTGCAGCAATGGTGCTGAAATCTCTCACAAAACGCCTATAGAATCCAGCGAGGCCAAGAAAACTCCTCACTTGTGTGACCGTTTTGGGCTGCGGCCAACTCTCAATAGCTTCAATCTTGGCTTTATCAACTTCAATTCCTGTGGAGTAACAACATAGCCAAGAAAAGACACTCGGTCGGTGCAAAAGGTGCACTTCCCAAGGTTACCAAACAAGCGTGCTTCACGTAGAGCATTAAAAACAACACGTAAATGTTCCAAATGTTCTTCCAAAGATTTGCTATAAATCAGATATCATCAAAATAGACTACCACAAATCGTCCAATAAAAGCACGTAAAACTTCGTTCATTAATCTCATGAAAGTACTAGGTGCATTAGTTAACCCAAAAGGCATGACTAACCACTCATATAATCCAAACTTAGTTTTAAATGCTGTTTTCCATTCATCTCCCAATTTCATACGAATTTGATGGTATCCACTACGCAAATCAACTTTGGAGAATATTGTAGAGCCACTCAATTCATCAAGCATATCATCTAGCCTAGGAATAGGGTGACGATAACGAATAGTAATATTATTAATGCCTCTACAATCAACACACATACGTGACGTACCATCCTTTTTCGGCACTAGAATAATAGGAACAGCACAAGGACTAAGGAATTCGCGTATATAACCTTTGTCGAGCAGCTCCTGTACTTGACGCATAATCTCCTTCGTCTCTTCTGGATTGGTACGGTATGGTGCACGGTTGGGTAATGATGCACCGGGAATTAAGTCAATTTGATGCTCAATCCCTCGAATAGGTGGTAATCCGGTGGCACGTCTTGTGGAAAGACGTCGGCGAACTCTGCAAAATGTTAGTGACAGCGAGGGGCAAAGAGGAAGGCACGTCCTCGAATGAAAATAATGCCTCTTTGCACACAAAAGCATAGCAAATAGATTTGCTAAAATCTAGCTCATCAATATCAGATTTGGTGGCAAGTAAACATGCACTTTTCAATTTAATTTCGAAAGCAACAGAGATGGTTTATTATTAGGCTTCATGTGTTGCTCAAATTCTTTTGCCACAATCTGATTTTCACTGTTATTTTTCTCCTGTTTTGCTTTATTAGCTCTATTAATATCATCTTGCAAAATGGACTCAGGAGTCATAGGAAGCAAAGTAATATTTTTATCCTTATGAACAAGAGTATACTGATTGTTTCTACCTTGGTGTACAGAATTTTTATAAAATTGCCATGGTCTACCAAGTAACAAGGAACATGCTTGCATAGGTACCACATCACAATCAACATAATCAGCATATGTAGAGATACTAAAATGCACACGAACAGTACGTGTTACCTTCACCTTGCCGCTGTTGTTGAACCATTGGATGTAGTAAGGATGTAGATGTGGTCTTGTGGTGAGAGATAGCTTCTCCACCATCTCCATGCTAGCCAAGTTGTTGCAGCTCCCTCCATCTATGATGACACGAATAGAACGTTCCTTCACAACCCCTTTGTATGGAACAAATTATGCCTCTGATTTTGCTCAAACCAGAACTGCACACTCAAAACACGTTGAGCAACTAAACATTCATACTGTCGGCATCTTCAAGAGCCATGTATTGTGTCTCATGATCGTAATCATCTCCACCGTGTTCCTCATGTGTAATAAGAGCCAAAGTCTCCTCATCATAGTCACTAGCGGACTCATACCCACCATCCTCGTTAGCAATCATCACACGCCGAGATTTGCATTCTCTGCAAAATGTCCTCTTCCCTTACAACGACGACAAATAATATCACTTGTGTGCCCTGTTGACGCCATGGAAGAAGAAGAGCTCTATGCAGGCCCGGCAGGTGTGCTCTTGGCGATAGTGGTGGTTGTGCACCTTTCTTGTATCACGGTTGGAGGTGGCACCAAGGAGGTGATGGTGCAAAGGAAGTAGATGATGCACGTGGTGTCCATGATGAAGGTCGACCTGCGAGAAAAGTTAGTGCGCGCCAATGCATCGATCCTGCACTTCACGTTCAGCTTTACAAGCAAGATGGAATAAGCGAGTGATATTATTATAATCCTTATAGTCTAGAATGGTCTCAATCTCTATTTAATCCACCCGAAAAACGTGCAAGCATAGCTTCATTCTCCTCAACAATACCACATCTAATCAAGCCGGTTTGTAATTCCCGATAATATTCTTCTCTGAGTTTTTCCTTGTCTTAAGCGCTGCAATTTTTGAAGTAATTCACGTTGATAATATGGTGGAACCCAACGAGTACGCATAGCAGTTTTCAAAGCAGCCCAAGTAGCTGGAACAGGATATAATCTACAATGTTCGACCACCAAACACATGCAAAGCTAGTGAAAGCACAAACAAAGAGCGAGAACACGTCTCTCCTCGGGATATTGTAAACATGTAAATCGTTGTTCGTTTCTAACTCCCAAGTAAGATATATATCGTGAACATATCTACCCTCAAATGGTGGAATATTCAATTTCAGTTTAGGGAGATGGTCATGATCTCGCACTGAGGGGGAGCCCTAATATTGCCATTATTTGCATGTGGGCGACCTGGTGGAT
>JAHHZJ010001044.1:0-48882 GCA_021437245.1 Aegilops speltoides | reverse complement strand
TGGCTTCACTCAAAGGGATTGGTAGGTGTAGGATTTTGAGTTGAGCATCACATGGAAATTTTTCCTTAGTATTTCCTCGACCCTTTAACAAGACGGTGTTTCCTATGACTCAAGAAAGAGAAAATGAAACTACGAAAACAAAAGTCTTCACGCTCATATTCCTCAATAAATATCAAGTCTTCATGGTCACACCAATTTCTTCACTTTCAAAGTCTTGAAAGTCTTCGAATATCAAAGTCTTCATCGAGGAAGTTTATTTTAGGGTCGACTTTCTCTTAAATATCAAACTCCTCATAGACTTATAGACCTGTGTACACTCACAAACGATCAGCCATTTAACCTATAAGTCTTCAATACACCAAAATCACTAAGGGGCACTAGATGCACTTACAATCTCCCCCTTTTTGGTGATTGATGACAACATAGGTTAAGTTTTCAACGGGGATAAACATATGAAGTGTAAATACTGATATTGAGGAATTTGATTGCAAGATATAGAAGAACTCCCCTGAATATGTGCATAATGAGGAATTTGCTTTTGAGGCAATGCACATTTGAAGATTTGAATCATGGAGATCTCCCCCTATATCTTGTAATTCATACACGCATTTGATACATATACTATGAAGAATTTGAAATGCATGATGAAATATGGTGCCTGATGAGATTCAGCATGCATGCAATAGTATTGACTAGGAATGAGCATGCGGAATATCACACCAAAAGTATCAGAGCTCAAATATCACATTCAGAGCTTAGTGCTTCAAAAGCATCAGAGCATAACACGTATCAAAATCAGAGCATCGGAAGCACGATCAAAGTATTCGAGCACAGCAAAGTCAGACAATGCACCGTCAAAAGTATCGTAGGCACCATCGGATTTAAGATTACAACTCGATCCAATAAAACTTTCGGAAGAACGAGAGTTGTAACTTAATATAAACGCCCATAATATAAACCGGCTTGAAGACTAACTCAGATTTCTCCCTTTGTCATCGAATGACCAAAAGGATTGAAACTAAGGACTAACCCCCAAGATATTCAAGTTGATGGAGGAGCCGCGTTGTCGGGTTGGATGTTGAAGTAGGGCTCGCCGCAGTGTCGTCTAAATCTTCATATTCACAGGTTTCACGCGATGAAGAATAAGAGCTGGCCACGAGATCAGGAACTTTGACTCTCTTGAATTTCTTCGGAGGTGGTGCAGACCAGTCATAAGCTTCCTGAAGACCCATAGTCTTTAATTCTTTCGCGGAATAGACATGATTAAGAACAGCCCAGGTGCGGTTGAGGGTTTCATGAAGGTAGTACTGGTTTTTCTTCACCGCATTATCGTTGAGGTCATGTTGTGAAGAATTGCAGCAAATTGGCGCTTCACCCATTTCTGATTGCGATCAACCTTCGATGAAGACCGAGGAGTAACTCACGATCAGTCATCACCACGGTGCGCATGCTTGAGGCTGTTGCTTGGTTGAGGTATTGCGGCAGGTTCATGCGCTGCAGAATCGTCATTGGTGGAGTAAGATGCAGCTTTGCAAACCGACCATCCAATGGACGAAGTGCCTTCATCAATTACATTTGCCTATGCCCTTATCATCGATGATGAAATTGGTCGCATTGAGGACTTCAATGGGCGAGGAAGCTGCCATGGTTCGTAGTGTCGACCTTGTAGTTGTGAAGATCTTGCCTTATGAATCTCATGATCCAAGGCGATATGGCTTCAGCATCAAAAGGTGAAATTGCAACATTGGCCGAGTCCTCTTGAAGAAATCATGGAAGTTGACAGAACGCCATGAATGATATTGAAAAGCATGTTCTTCATGATGCCAACGACATCTTCTTCATTTGAGTCGTGGCCTTTGATTGGACTCATTGTCTTCGCTCAAGATTCTATACACGTCTCGAGACTACAGCAAATCCTTGACGAGGAATTTGGCTCTAGCGGCCTTGGTCATCTGTCTCGATGATTTCTTCAAGTTCTTCATTAGAGGCTTCATCATCGGAGGAAGCGTTGAATGCAACTCTGTTTCTTCTTTGACTTGGCCGAGGACCGCGTCCAGCGTTGCTTTTGTCTTCAGAGGGGGCTTTGATGACATCATGCGGTGAGGAACTTCTTGAGACACGTAAGCAATTGAGAAACCTTGAGTCCTTTGACAAGTAGCAAGATGCACAGGCTGAGGACTTGGAGGGACCTCACGAGGATTTTGAATGAGCAGCAGCTGAGGAATTTGCCGTGAGCTGACCGAGGAACTCGGGCCGTGAGGCGTGACGGTGAAGCACTTGGCTTTGTGCAGGCTTCTTTGGCATTGATTTCCTCGGCTTGACCGAGGGCTCAGAGAGCAAGCAGCAGTATCCTCATTGAATTTCCTCACTGCCTCCTTGGCCTGTCTTGCCAATTTGGCTTGGCGCTGGACCATTCTTCAGAAAATCTTCACCACGCTTGATCTGGTGGGATCGGACTTGGCCAGGTGCGAGGAGCTCTTGGGCATGGAGGATTTAAAGCAATTTCCTCATGTACTTGGGAGTTACATAGCGGTATTCTCGCCATTCTCGTGCCCATCTCCTTTCTATCGTCTCTAGATGCGACTTTGCTGGTTCTTAGTTTCCTTGCCAAACTTGGATTCATCGAAAGTGCGATGAGTCTTTGTATATTTCCTCAGAATTTCAAAAGCAGTCATGACTTCTGTTTCTTTCCTCCCTTCTGGGTCTCTTGCCTTCGCCATTTTCTTCGGTGAGGAATTTGAACAATAGAGCACTCAAGAAGTATGCAGTTTTTCTTCGAGGAACGCTGCAAATGAGTTAAGTTGATGAGAACCTAGTGATTCACGCTGACATGAGTACCTGTGAACGAGTGTAGGTGCGAGGAATTTGGAGAGGTCATATCGTTCTCGTAAGATTTTTCAAAAGAACAAGTTTTGAGGAATTTGACCAGTTGAGCCTTGAGGAATTTCACTAAGCGTTTTGTCTCAGGTTCCAGAGTGTATGCAGTTGAAAATCCGCACAATTGAGGAATCTTGAAGAAATGAATGCTTAGGGAGATAAATCAAGAACATATAGTGTGTGAGGTGTTCATATGTGAAGATTTGAAGAGCAAAAACACCTTTGAGGATTTTCGAAAGATTTGAGAATCAACACGAGTAATAAAAGTGACTTTTAATTACCCGAGCTCAAGAACACGACTACAGAGATGAAGCATGTAGTGAAGTTCATCACGTTAGATCTTCCACGCCTAACTTGGCAGAGGAAGACGGCTACGCGGCGGAGTGAAGATTTCGCGACGCGGAGTAATGACGGCGATGAGGTCGAGGCAGGTGAAGCTTTCCTCACCGGCGGCGATGGAGAAGCGGCGCTTAGGGTTTGAGGAGAGCTCGAGCGGAGACAGCGATCGAGCGGAGTAAATGAAGTGAGGAGGGTAAAGGGTATTTATAGCCACGGTGAAAAACTGTTCGCCCAAGATTTTGGACGAACATGCCCTGCCCTTTCTCCTTCACGCGACGTGTCACCCACGCATCGTCTGAGATGAGATCGTGGGAGATTAAACTAATACATCGTGGGATGCGGAAGCGGTTTGAGCGGTAAAACCGAAAACTTGGATAAGATTTGTTTAAAAGCTTGTTCGCAATTTCTTCACTGTCAAGGACCAGTGAAGACTTTGAACGAGTTTCAATCGACGCAATGAAGAATTTGTGAATAGATTGGATTGAGTATAGCATAGAGGGAAGGGTCCGATCACATTCACTTAGCAGAAATCGCAACTTGAAGAAATTAGCAATAAGTGAATGCTGTAGAGGACATAAACTCATATATATATAGCCAATGAAGAAAACGAGCGGAACCATTGAAGATTTTGCAAAGTTGAAGAATTTGAAAATGAGGAATTTCAAAATGAGGAAAAACTCAAATTGAAGATTTTCAACTTTTGTGGTGGCGATTCATCAGTATAAGAATGATGATTTCAACACCTTGTACAATTGTCGTAGGGTTACGAGAATCAAATTCTTCATTGATTTCTTCACACTTAGAGTGTTATTCTTCATTGATTGAGGAACAACGTTTCTTCATGTGTTGCACATCTAAGTCATCAATTATGCATAAGGGTTAGGATGTGTGTCCTTTTCAAAGAACATTCGAAGATTCTAAGATATTTAGCTCACACGCAACTTGCTAAATCTCTTCTCATCCAAGGGCTTGGTGAAGATATCAGCCACTGTTTTCATCTTCACATGCTCGATGGAGATGTCACCCTTCAACACATGATCACGAAGAAAATGATGACGAATCTGGATGTGCTTAGTCTTCGAGTGCGAACGGGTTGTGAGCAATCTTGATGGCACTCGTTGTCGCAGAGGAGAGGCACATTCTTCACGCTGACGCCATAGTCCTTGAGGGTTTGCTTCATCCAAAGCAGTTGAGCACAGCATGACCCAGAGCAATGTATTCAGCTTAGATGAGACGGTGATACATAGTTCTGTTCTTCGAGGACCAATGCGGACCAAAGATCGTCCGAGGAAATGACAAGTGCCGGATGTTGACTTGCGGTCCACACGATCACCAAAGATAGTCGAGTCGAATATCCAATGAGGTCAAAAGCAGAGCCCTTGGGGTACCATAATCCTAGTGTTGGTGTGTGAGCTAGATATCAAGAATATGCTTCACAACCTTATGGTGTGATTCCTTCTGCAGCTTGAAATCGGGTACATGCAAACACTAAGCATTATATCGGCCTAGATGCACATAAGTACAATAAGAGAACCAATCATGGAGCGGTATACCTTGTGATCAAGTCAATACCATTTTCATCGTGCATAGATGGCCATTTGTGGGCATAGGAATTTTGACGCTTTGCAATCTTGCATGCGAATTTCCTCAAGTACATCTTTGAGGTATTTCTCTGAGATATGAATATGCCATTGCTGCGCTAATCTAATTTGAAGACCTAAGAAGAATTTCAACTCTCCCATCATAGACATTTGATATTCTTCACTCATCATATAGGCAAATTCATCACTATATCGTTGGTTAGTACAGCCAAAGATAATATCATCAACATATATTTGGCACACAAACAGTTCACCATCATATGATTTAGTAAATAGAGTAGGGTCGAGTGAACGGATGTGAAGCCATTCTTCACGAAGAATTCCTTGATAGTGTCATACCACGCCCGAGGGGCTTGCTTGAGGCCATAGAGAGCCTTATTTAGTCGAAGACTTTGTCGATTCTTGGGATCTTCAAAACATGGGGTTGAGCAACATATACTTCTTCCTCAAGCTTACCATTGAGGAATGCACTTTTCACATCCATTTGATATAAGATGATATCATGATGGTTAGCATAGGCAAGTAAAATGCAATAGCTTCAAGTCTAGCAACGAGTGCAAAAGTTTCATCGAAATCAATTCCTTGAACCTGTGTAGCCTTGAGCTACTAGTCGTGCTCTTATTCCTCACAACAAGGCCATTTTCATCTTGCTTGTTGCGGTAGATCCACTTTGTGCCAATGATATTATGCTTGCGAGGATCGGGCGATTTACCAATTCCGACATTGTTCAGCTCGAATCGATGTAATTCTTCTTGCATAGCCCTGAATCCCTCGGCTCGTAAATGCTTCATCTACCTTAGTGGGCTCTGAGATAGAGACAAAAGCATAGTGCCCACAAAACTTAGATAAGTGTGAGGCTTTTGAGCGGGTGAGAGGACCTGTGCGCTAATGTCATCGATGATCTTCTCCACTTGCACTTCTTTTGCAACGCGTGGATGAGTTGGTCGTCGTCGAGGATTTTGATCAGCATTTTCTTGACACCATTTTCCTCATCATGTTCTTGGTGCATCACTCGACGTTCTTCACGACAGGAATGAATTCTTCAGAGATTCTTCAAGATGGAATGACATCCTCGGTTGCCTTGTGCTTGATAGCATCCTCGGTGCTGGTTCATCTAACAGAAGGTAGGTGCTCTCTTTGCGAGCCATTAGTTTCATCGAACCGCACATCTACAGTGTCGACAATCTTGTGAAGAACAATGTTGAAGACTCTGTAGGTGTCTGAGTCCTTCCGTAACCAAGCATAAAACCTTCATGTGCTTTTGGTGCAAATTTAGAGTTGTGGTGAGGATCTCTAATCCAACATTTAGCAATCAAGACTTTGAAATAACTCACATTAGATTTCTTGTCGTTGAGGAGTTCATATGCGTCTTCTTGAAGAATTTGTGAAGATATACTTTGTTATGATGTGGCAGCAGATCAATTGCATCAATCCAAAACGCCGAGGCGCTTTGTATTCATCAAGCATAGTGCGAGCCATCTCAACAAGAGTTACTTCTTGCGCTCCACGACGCCATTCTGCGAGGAGTATAAGGAGTAGATAATTCATGAGTAATACCAAGTTCATCAAGATAGGCATCAAGACCAGAATTCTTGAACTCGGTTCCATTGTCACTTCGATATGCTTGATCTTCACACCAAAGTTGGTTGAAGCCCTCGAGGAAAATCGTTTGAAGACTTCCTGCACTTCATGTTTGTATGTAACAATGTGTACCCATGTATATCGAGAATAATCATCAACAATGACAAAACCATATAGAGATGCATCATTAGTGACGCTGAATAATGATTAGGTCCGAAGAGGTCCATGTGAAGCAATTGAATGGACGGGTAGTGGTCATGATAGTCTTCATTTGGATGCTTGGCCTTGGTCATTTTTCCGGCTTCACATGCTCGCATAAGTGATCCTTGAGGAATTTGACATTCTCAATGCCAATGACATGCTTCTTTTCAGCGTGTTCAAATTCCTCATGCCGCATGACCAAGTCGTCGATGCCATAGCCAGCCTTCGCAAGCTTTTGCAAGTAGACACATGGCTGGTTGTGGTCTTGTAGGAAATCAACAATATCTGATCTCCTCTCCTAAAGCCTTGAAGACTTTGGAATTGTCACTTCCATAATCACAACACGTGATATTTGCCAAAGACAACAACCATATCAAGATCACAAAGCATTTGAGGTCGACATGAGATTGTATCCTAAGGACTCAAAAAGCATGACTTTGTCCATGTGCTTATCCTTAGAGATAGCAACCTTACCAAGACCCAATACCGACTTTTGCCTTTGTCAAGAAATATGATATGCTTCGAGGTGATGGTGATAAAGGAGCATCCATCAATAGATTCTTGTCACCAGTCATGTGATTTGTACATCCACTATCGAGGACCCATTCAGTGGTTTTGGGTTGATCATCCTGCAGATGAATTAGTGTAACTTACAATCTCATATGCTTCATCAGTGAAGAATATGATATCAAGTTCATCAGATGAATTTCATCAAGCAGTAAACAGATATAGCAGTATGAGGACGTGTGAAATGAAAGTTCATTTCATCATGATTCGCCTGCGTCCTTTCAGGCATTTTGTCAGGTCCCCAGCAAATTCTTCAGACGTTTGAGCACGTCTGGAGACCTGACCCTGCAGAAGAGATTAGTTCTTTTTCTTCACCACCCACATCTGGAGGGGTGGCAAAGAGTTCATCATCCTGCGAGCACCATGTGAGAAAGGTGGCAAAGATGCCAAACCATTTCGCTTAGCATAGGAGGGGTTAGGGTAAGCATATGAATAAGCAGAGTAATTCTTCGAGGACTTATGAACATAATGGTTTGAAGAATAATGCACATATTCATAGCCTTTAGCTTTACCCTGCGAGACAGATTTGTTAGCATGGTGATAATCATATGAGGACTTTGATCCGGTTGAGGAATTTGATCCTCGTGAAGAATTTGGTCCATATGAAGATTTGGATCCATATGAAGAGTTTGGTCCATATGAAGAATTTGATCGGGGTTCTGTTCTTCATCGATGTGGTGTCAGAGGACATTCACTTGAAGACTTTCAACACCGCTTTTGGGAACCAGATTTTCTTCATAGGAGAACCGCTTCCTAGCATTAGTGCCAACATATCTAGCAAATACTTCACCATTCGATTCTTGAACAGTTTATAGTTGGAGTCAAATGACTCATCGGAAGAATGAGGAGATTCACATGTAAAGCCGGATAACTTAGATGGATCAATGGAGGTCCTTTGCAGCAACCCATGAGGTTTTGGGATACCGCTCGAGGCTTCCAATATGTTCCATCGGCATTCGTTTCCTCTCAAAGGCAATACCCTCTTTCCTAGGGTTTCTCTTGAGGATCTGCTTTTGAGCACATCACAAAGTGTCGATGCCCTTTGAGGCTTTTGTACATGCTCATGTACAATTCCTTCAACCTCATTGTTAGTGATACTAGCAAAGTCCTCGATGAGGAATTAGTAATAGCAGAGGCGATGAAGAATTTGTAACATTTGAAGCATTTGAACATTCGTGAAGAATTAGCGATTCACGCTTCAATGCACTTTAAGCATGGAGGAACAAATTCTTCCTGAGAAGCACTGATTTGTTGAGCTAGTAATGAATCGCGTTCCTTCTGAAGATCTTCATAACACACTCTTAGCTTTTCAAGATCTGCCTTTCTTTGAATAGCTTCAAGAGAAAGCTTCTCATGATCAGTCAAGAGGGTATTATGTTGATCTTGAAGGACGTCAAGCTTGGAGTGAATTCTCTGAAGACATTCACCCAAAGCTTTTGACTGATCCATCTCCTTGCGCAACATATTATCACTTCTTTCTAGCATATCTTGAGTTTGTTCCAAATCCGTTTGTTGTTTAGTGGCAACACAAATGAGTTTGGTATAGCAGGATTCAATGTCATCATCAGATTCATCATCACAAGACTCAGATGAGGAGCATTCGGTTACCTCAGCACCATTTGCCATAAGACAAGGTGCAGACGATGATGATTCTGGCTCGAAAGTCATCGTTTTGAGAGATTCCTTGAAGTCCTCAAACCAGGGATCATGACACGTTCGATGACCTTCATAGACATCAGAGATTCGGTCCCGATGAGTTTGGAATTGCCAAGATGCATAATTCGCGAATTGGTCTCTGGATAGGCAGGGCAGATGATATCCTTCGCTATGATATCAAGTCGGCGTATTCGAATATCATCGAATTCGCCATCTTGCATAGATCGTAAGACCAATCTGAGGTCCAACTGCATGTTCTTTGCCATGACGCGCTTCTTCATCATGGCCTTCCACTTGGGATAGTCATGACCGTCAAAGATAGCGCATGTCACTTTCTTCATACCTGCGGTCGACATAACTAGAACTCCAGGTGGTTAAACCAAAATCACACAGAACAAGGGAGTACCTCGCTCTAATACCAATTGAAAGTGCGTTATATCGACTAGAGGGGGGTGAATAGGTGATTTTATGAAATTCTTCATCGAGGAATTTGCCGGTGAGGAAATTCCTTAGCAAGAACTATTTGCAGCGAATATGTACTCGAGAGGTAAACATAACAGATCACACACATAGTCAGGCATGATGAAATGAAGACTAGAACAGATACGTGAAACGTAAACACAGGATAACAAGATGAAGACAAAGCAGATCAAGAAATTGAACGAGGAATTTGTGAAAGTCTTCACCAAAGTCTTCAAGCACGATATGAACAACATGCAACAGAATGAGGAAATGGATGAGTTGAGGAAATAGAACCACGTCGGTTGGTGAAGACAATGATTTGGTAAACCAGTTCCAACTGCTGTCTCGGTTGTATGTCCGTTGGAGCGGCTGAGTATTTAAACTCGAGGACACACTGTCCGGACACCCGTCTCTCGAGCGCAACTCAGGACACCAGTCCTCACGTGTTCTCCTTGAACTAAGACCACGCAGGCCTCGCCCAATCACTGTGGTAAGTCTTCGGTGACTTCCAAACCTTCACAGACTTGGTCACTCGGCGATCCACAATTCCTCTTGGATGCTCTAGACCTTGAGGCCTAACCGTCTGGAAGAAGCCACAGTCTTCAAAGGTAACAAGCGTCGGATCCACGCAGGATCAATTTCTTGATGATGCTCAATCACTTGGGGTTTTGTGGGGTTTGGTTTTGGGATTTTCCTCACTTGATGATTTTACGCTCAAAGTCCTCGGAGGATGGGTTGCTCTCAAATGACAAGTGTCAAGTTCTCTCGAGCAGCCAACCAACTAGTGGTTGTAGGGGCGGCTATTTATAGCCTAGGAGCAGCCCGACATGATAAGACATAAATGCCCTTCAATGATATGACCGTTAGGTGGATAAGATATTTTGGTCCGCGGCGCAAGACAAAGAACGGTCGGAAATTTGACTTTCAAAGTCCTCGTGGCTATCATGTTCCTCCTTGTGTAGGCAATTCAACTAGCGAATTCCTAACTCCTCGTCGAGCAAAGTCATCGAGGACCGAAGAACCGCGTCTCATCCTTTGAAGAATTTGTGAAGCAGTATGAGATTTCCAATGGCTTCACTCGAAGGATTGGTAGGTGTAGGATTTTGAGTTGAGCATCACATGGAAATTTTTCCTTAGTATTTCCTCGACCCCTTTAACAATGACGGTGTTTCCTATGACTCAAGAAAGAGAAAATGAAACTACGAAAACAAAAGTCTTCACGCTTCATATTCCTCGAATAAATATCAAGTCTTCATGGTCACACCAATTTCTTCACTTTCAAAGTCTTGAAAGTCTTCGAATATCAAAGTCTTGATCGAAGAACTTTATTTTAGGTCGACTTTCTCGTCAGAATATCAAACTCCTCATAGACTTATAGACTGTGTACACTCACAAAGCGCATCGCACTTTAACCTATAAGTCTTCAATACACCAAAATCACTAAGGGCACTAGATGCACTTACACAAAGTAATAAGGAACCTCGATAATTAACATCTATGTCCATTTCATAATATGTTCAGTCTTACGATTGCAAGGATTTAAAAGGAGGAGCAAATACTACATCAACCCTCACAAGCACACAATTCACGATACATTATTGTTGTCGACGCATATGGATAACATACTTACATCAGCCCTTACAAGAACACAATGACGAAATCGCTGACTCGCAGAATGACAATATTTGACAACTATTATGTGACAGTTTACATTTCCTCACACCAGTTTTCTCATTGATACAATTGTTCCTCCGCTCGAATGAACTCAAGGAGAACACATACACAACAGGCACAAACATGCACACAACTCCGATTGAAATTAAAAACACACATGTACACAAGCACAAGGTATTGAAGGAGATACCATGACAAGCACGCACATGGGTAGCATGACAAACAACCCAAAGTTCGGGAAGCGTGATATGAATGGATAGTGATGCGGATGATGGAAGTGAAATCCTTGCAAACCTTTTCTCAGTCAACCAGTGCCGATTCTTCATCTTTCTTTTCAAAGTTTTTATTCTTGATCTTCAAGAAGCAGGAGATTGGTGCACACCCTGTATCATCCTCCTTTTTTGTTGTGCTCGTTTCTTTTGCTTGGTCTTGTTGTTGTGGCTTGTGTGTGTTGGAATAATCCAAACATTATGATAGTTAAATTGACAAGTACAAGTTATACGTGTGTGAGGTTCTAGTCTAGTTTAATTAGGATTAGTACTAGGATGTGATCAACGTGGCCGTGTAATTAGATTAGGAAAAATACTAAGTTGAGTCCGCTAGGACTTGGGCCTAACTATCTAGCTGCGTTGGTATGAGTAGTACTAGGTCTGTTTAGGTACGTATATGTGTTAGATGTGAGTCAGGTTAGGACATTGTGTCCGTGTTGCTACCGGAGTCCAAAGCAAGACGCAGTAAGGTCTTGAGTCGGTTGATGTTATGGCTGATACGTGTATATATACACAGCCAGGTCATGAGATTAGTAGTACCGTGAGAGACATCGTGGAGAGAAAATACAAAATCAATAAAGAGAAAAGAGGGCACGACAAGGGCCCTTGGCTACAAGTTTTTTGAGCGTGTGTTCGTGTGATTTTATGTGATTGATCCGTGGCGAATTTGCAATAATTGGTATCGAGCAAGGTCGATTTGAAGCCGTGCTTGCTCAAAGGTCGCGACCGACTAGCACCTCGGGCAGGCAATACGATCGCTGGTGTAGCGACGAGGGGAGCGGGCGATATAGTCTCGGGTGGTGCAGCGACGTGAGAGGTCACCGGTTGTCGTTCGCGGAGCGACGACGAGAAGGTGGCGAGGATACTGTCCGTAGTTAGGTGACATGTGATTGTCGTCGCTGAACGACACGGAGGAGGACGGCAGGCTGTAAATGCCGACAAGGCGTTAGTGATCGTTGATGGTTATGGAGGTGCGGAAGTTGCGACACCGAGGAAATCATCGAGATCATCGCTCGGGAGCGAGGAAGAGGCGACAAAGTTGCGAGCTGTCGTCAAGGTGTGCACTTGTTGAGGAACGTTGCAGAAAATTAAAATTTTTCCTACGATTTCACCAAGATCCATCTATGAGTTCATCTAAGCAATGAGTATGGGGAGAGAGATTGCATCTACATACCACTTGTAGATCGCGTGCGAAGCTTGCAAGGTGATGATGGAGTCGTACTCGAGCGTGATTCAAATCACCGATGTCCAAGTGCTGAACGGACAGCACCTCGCTGTTCAACACACGTCACGGGACGAGCGAGCGTCTCCTCCGCCTTGATCCAGCAAGGAGGAAGGAGAGGTTGAGGAAGACAGCTCCACCGCAGACGACGGCGTGAGTGATGGTGGAGAAGCGAACTCGGCGGGTCGCCTAAGCGCCTACGGAGGAGGAGAAGTGTTGGGGAGGGAGGGCTGCGCCTTGGAGATGGGTACAGCAGCCCCTCCCCCTTATATAGGCCCCCTGGAGGCGCCCCGAGATCCAATCTCCTGGGCGGCGACAAGGGGTGGAGTGCCCCCAAGCCAGTGTGGGCGCCCACCCCTAGGGTTTCAACCCTAGGCGCGTAGGGCTGGGCCTGAGGCGCACCAGCCCACTATGGGCTGGTTCCTCTCCACTTCAACCCATGGGGCCCTCCGGATGGGTGGCCCCACCGGTGGACCCGGACCCTTCCGTGGTCCCGACATTACGGAGACCCAAACTTTCCCGATGGCGAAATACCACTTCCTATATATTATTCTTTACCTCTGGACCCTTCCGAACTCCTCGTGACGTCCGGGATCTCATCGGGACTCGAACAACATTCGGTAGTCACATACTTGACTTCCTACTAACCCTAAGCGTCCACGAACCTTAATGTGTAGACCCTACGGGTTCGGGAGACCGAACATGACCGAGACGACTTCGGGCAATAACCAACAGCGGTCGGATACCCATGTTGGCTCCACATGCTACTCGATGATTTCATCGGTTGAACCACGATGTCGAGGATTCGATCAAAACCCTGATGCAATTCCTTTGTCAATCGTGCGTTACTTGCGAGACTCGATTGTCGGTATCCCAATACCTTGTTCGGTCTCGTTACCGGCAAGTCACTTTACTGCATCGTAATGCATGATCCGTGGCCAACTCCTTGGTCACCTTGAGCTCATTATGATGATGCATTACCGAGTGGGCGCAAGATACCTCTCCGTCATACGGAGTGACAAATCCAGTCTCGATCCGTGTCAACCCAACGGATACTTTCGGAGATACCGTAATGCACCTTTATAGTCACCCGATTCGTTCGGACGCTTTGATACACCCAAGGCACTCCTACGGTAACCGGAGTTACACGATCTCATTGTCGAAGGAAGAGATACTTGACATTGGCAAAGCTTCTAGCAAACGAACTATACGATCTTTTATGCTATGCTTATGATTGGGTCTTGTCCATCACATCATTCTTCTAATGATGTGATCCCGTTATCAACGACATCCTATGTCCATAGTCGGAAACCATGACTATCTATTGATCACACGAGCTAGTCAACTAGAGGATCACTAGGGACATATTGTGGTCTTCGTGCTCACACGTGTATTACGATTTCCGGATAATACAGGTTATAGCATGAACAAAAGACAATTATCATGAACATTGAAATATAATAATACTTTTATTATTGCCTCTAGGGCATATTTCCAACAGTCTCCCACTTGCACTAGAGTCACCAATCTAGTTACATTGTGATGAATCGAACACCCATAGAGTTCGGTGTTGATCATGTTTTGCCGAGAGGTTTAGTCAGCGGATCTACGGCATTCGAGATCCGTGTGCACTTTGCAAATCTCTATGTCTCCATCTTGAACATTTTCACGGATGGAGTTGAAACGAAGCTTGATGTGCTGGTCTTCTTGTGAAACCTGCTCCTTGGCAAGGGCAATAGCTCCAGTGTTGTCACGAAGAGTTTGATTGCCCACGACGCATTGGGTATGACTCCTAGGTCGGTGATGAACTCCTTCACCCAAATCGCTTCATGCGCTGCCTCCGAGGCTGCCATGTACTCGCTTCACACGTAGATCCCGCCACGACGCTCTACTTGCAGCTGCACCAGCTTCATCGCTTCCACCATTCAACATATACAGATCCGGTTTGTGACTTAGAGTCATCAGATCTGAGTCGAAGCTAGCGCCGACGTAACCCTTCTGACAGGCTCTTCGTCTCCTCCATAAACGAAACATGTCCTTTGTCCTTTTCGTACTTCAGGATATTTTTGACCGCTGTCGAGTGTTCCTTGCGGGATTACTTTGGTATCTTGCAACCAAACTTACGGCAAGGTTTACATCAGGTCAGTACACAGATGGCATACATAATAGATCCTATGGCTGAAGCATAGGGATGACACTCATCTCTTCTTTATCTTTTGCCGTGGTGGGTGATCGAGCCGAGCTCAATCTCACACCTTGTAACATAGGCAAGAACCACTTCTTGGACTGATCCATTTTGAACCTCTTCAAAATCTTATCAAGGTATGTGCTTTGTGAAAGACCTATGAGGCGCCTCAATCTATCTCTATAGATCTTGATGCCTAATATGTAAGCAGCTTCTCCAAGGTCCTTCATTGAAAAACACTTGTTCAAGTAGGCCTTAATGCTGTCCGAGAGTTTTATCATTTCCCATCAAGAGTATGTCATGTACATATAACAGAGAAATGCTACTGAGCTCCCACTCACTTTCTTATGTAAACGCAGGCTTCTCCATAAGTCAAGCATAAACCCAAACGCTTTGATCATCTCATCAAAGCGAATGTTCCAACTCCGAGATGCTTGCACCAGTCCATAAACGGATCGCTGGAGCTTGCATACTTTGTTAGCGCTTCGAGGATCGACAAAACCTTCCGCTGCATCATATCAGCTCTTCCTTAAGATGTCCGTTAAGGAATGCCGTTTGACGTCCATCTACCATATCTCATAATCATAGTATGCGGCAATTGCTAACATGATTCGGACGGACTTAAGCTTCGCACGGAGAGAATGTCTCGTCAGAGTCAATCCCTTGAACTTGCCGATAACCCTTAGCGACAAGTCGAGCTTTATAGATGGTAACATTACCATCCGCGTCCGTCTTCTTCTTAAAAATCCATTTATTTTCTATCGCCGATCATCGGCAAGTCTGTCAAAGTCCATACTTTGTTTTCATACATGGATTCTATCTCGGATTTCATGGCTCCAAGCCATTTGTTGGAATCGGCCCGCCATCGCTTCTTCATAGTTCAAGGTTCATTGTTGTCTAGCAACATGATTTCCATGACAGGTTGCCTGCACCACTCGTGCGGAACGTGTCCTCGTGGACCTTCGAGTTCAGAGTAACTTGATCCAAGTACCTTGATCATCATCATTGTTTTCCTCTTCGATTGGTGTGGGCATCACAGAAGCGGTTTCCTGCTGCACCACCTTCCCGCTTCAGAGGTAGTACTTCATCGAAGTTCTACTTTCCTCCCACTTACTTCTTTCGAGAGAAACTCTTTCTCGAAAGCATCCGTTCTTGGCAACAAAGACTTTGCCTTCGGATCTTAAGTAGAAGGTATACCCGAGTTCCTTAGGGTATCCTATGAATACCATTTTCCGACTTGGGTTCGAGCTTTTGGTTGAAGTTTCTTGACATAAGCATCGGATCCCCAACCGCCTGACCATCGAGGTGCATGTGGTGCGATGCCATTGTCCTCGCGGCTGGCGCATCACGCTTCGAAATGCAAGTTCTTTTTGTTGCTTTCCACCGTTCGTTGTCTGCTTGTGGGCCCATTTCCATAACCGCCGCGTCATTACCAGTGTGGCGTCTGCCTTCGTTGGTAGTAGAAACTCTTGAGCACCTCATGTTTAACTTCCCGTCATACGCTTTCTTGGTGCTCGCAGACCCTTCCAGTCTGGCGCATCCTCGATGGAGATTGTATCGTCCCCTTTACCTCTGATCTGGCCTCTCCTGCCTTTCTATCTATGGTGGCGATCGCCATGCTATGAAACATTTGGAAAAGCTGCAACTCCAAGGTGTATCGTGATCACCCTATGTTGCCCGTGACTTTATATGACAGCTGTCCCCAGCTTATCGATCCATAAATTGATCCTGGGCGAGCGGGTTTCCAAGTTTTGTTGCTTTGGCTTAGCTTGTTGTTGTATCTTGGGTCTTTTCCTGGTGTGGCTCAACGATCGTCTGAGTCTTGGCTGCATGATCTGCCTTTTATAATTTTTCATGCCTGTAACTTACTGGTTTGCCTCTTTTGTTAGAGATATAACAGGCAAATCAACACGAGAAGAATGAAAACAAGCTAGGGATCGAGATTTAGCGTGAAAACCCTCCAACACGAAGGAAAAAAAAACCACGGTGCGCCAGCCAGCAAATTTTCACTATATCGGGGAGGTTTACAAGCATGAGGATTTACAACTGACCAAGTCATCCCATGTGGCGGCTTACAAAGGATACATATAACACAGGTGACCTAGGTCTCTACATATATAGTTAAACCGCTTGCTTTCGCTTCGTCAAAAATTAGCCTTTCTCTTTATATTGCTCAATGAAATGTTCAGGTGGGTGGTTTGTTCCCGTGACCACTAAAAAATTGATTTAACTCCATGCCGTATATCGTCATTAGGCATAATTCAGGTTAGAGAGAACTGCATGCCTAACACATGTACACTACAAAACTGACCGAAACACATTTCACCTGCTGCAACCACATGCACCATTTTTTTCTTCCAAGGGGACTGACTAGGCAACCACAAGTTGATTCATGCCAAAGTTTCCCTTTTGATCTTAGTTTCCTGGGAATTAGCTCCCAGCACCCAAGGGATCGGAGGGAATTTTGGAGGCTAAGGAGTTCACGCATTCTCATTTTGTTTCTCCAAACAAGAAAACATTTGAACATGAAACTTTGAAGCTAGGTCAACATCATACAAGAACTACTCTGTGTAGAAAAATGTTTCAGATTTTTGATTGCAACATAAATTTATCAAATAGCATAATTTACAATAGCATCACCACTTTCGATATTCCTGTTGCAACAAAAAAATCAAAACAGTTTCTCGACATAGTAAATACGTGCTTGCGTGATATTGTCCTGCAAAGCTTCAAGTCCAAATCTTTATTGTTTGGGAGAAGCGAAAAAGTGATTTTATTACATACGAACTCCGATGCAAAATTGGACAGCCGAGATAATGTGGCGCACCTACATGGGGGCTCAACTACAAGTCTCTCTTTCTTATACCATTATAAAGTAGAGCTCCTTGCAATACTACCTCCGTTTTTAAATATAAGACATTTTGGCAGTTTAAATTGAACTGCCAAAGCGTTTATATTAGGAACAAGCAATTACATATTACTGAAGATGCAACTCGAGATCTCTAAGCTTTGAATGCAGAGGTGTTGTGTTGTACCAGTGATTTAGTATGTAAACATACTTTGGCATGCTTAGTAAACTTTGCAAAAGTACATTTCAGACATGCAGTTGCCATTTACATTGTGAGTGTCTCAACGTAGTCCATGACATGTTTTCTGATGTGCCTTCATCAATATAATATTGGTACTTCAGAAAACAAGATGATTGTGATAGATATCACAAGGATGGGGTGAAGAGGGTGTTGATGCGCTTATAAAGGGCTTGGTTTTGTGAGGATAGATCAATTGTGTCTATGAGGCCCGTCGGAACGATTAACTAGTATTGCACTTCCAAACTGACTATGCGGTTGAAAGGTTTATATAGTGTAGCTATAAATGTGAGAGATGAGATATTACAAGAATACTGAATAGAGGAATTTTAAGGTACCATGGTACTCTATGGGAAGGATCAGTGCACTGGTCAAATTCTAATGGTGCATCTTCGATACTGGTCCTGTCAATCTCTTTGATCGGACTCGATCTTCCAGTGTCTGAGCAGTTCCCTTGTCCATCTTGCGGAATTCGAGCACCTCACCCCTCGGCGAATTTAGTTGGAGGAACCTGTTGTACTGTTAGAGTGCTTAAGATATGCTGGCATAACTGATCTTGCGCCTTTTGATGAGGTTTAGCTATCATAGACATGTTGTACGGAGTTGTAATGAACAGTATAAAATATTCCTTTGCACTGAAATCCATACTTCATTTCTCCAATGATCTTCTCACTTTCATGCCAATGAATCCTTTTTGGTTTTAGTTTGGTCTCTGTTTTAAAGCGAGCCTTTGATTTAGCTGGAATAGTAAGGTCCGACGTGGAAGAATTTTGCAGGAAGAGAGGGCTGCTCTCGGTGTGCGACCTACTAGGGCCTATCTGCAGCCTCGAATGAGAAGCATACAAGGGACATGAGTGAGGGTGGCATGTGTTGTGCACCTCCACCTATGAGACGGGGCTTCAACATCAGGAGATTTGCAGGAACAAAACCCTGCCTTTATGGAAACACACATGACATACATTAGGTGCCGTTTCGTTGCAGCCCCTTTCTTGCTAGTTGTCGGCGCACCTCTGCTTTACTCCTCCCAGTCGAGGCGCCCCTACAATTCCGTGTTTGTTCATAGCAAAAGACCTGCTCTCGTTAACATGAAATATTACTTTCCAGCGAAACCCTTCCATGATTTTTGCAAGGAAGCGTCACACATTCTTTGTTGTTTTTTTTTGCGAAAAAAGTCACACATTCTTTGATCTTCATAGGAATCAGCTCCTGGCGCCCGAGGGAACTGAGAAGCAGTTTTGGAGGCGCAAAGTTTGCCCTCGGTGGTGAGTGGTGACTTCGATGGCAATGGGCACTGGGCAGGTGCACTACGCCTGCAACCGAACAACAACGCCCACGAAGGACATCGGTAAGGGCGGCCTATGCATGCACCTGCCTATTGAAAACATCCAAAGGCTCAAAGCGAGTCTTTTTATTGGTCATCTTTTTTGTTAACTTTTTGAGTTGAGTTGTCTATGTTTACTGCACAAGCATCCGGTAAGCTAAAGTTTTACCTCTTTGGCACTGGAGTTAAAAGTGCCATTGAGGTGGATGTTGGTTTCAGTCGTCTCTACACAAACACAGCAGCGATGCATGGGCCAGGATGAGGGTCCGAATCTCTGGCGGACAGGGGTGGATTCAGCAACGATCGCCAGCGGCGCTCTCGTCTGGCGGGCGGCGACCGACATGGCAGTCCATTTTCCGGCGTTCGAAGAAGGCAATGAATAATTGCATCGCCAATCATCACGTGTAGCTCGCGGGCATGGCATTGAGATCACGGGACCAAAAGCAAAGTGTTGAAAACGACAGGTTACCATCCCTTATCGCCAGCAGGCAGATTAGCGTAATACTCACGTTTTACACTATTTGTACCAACCGTCTGCCTCCCTCCGCGCCCGTCGGACCCTGGCTGGGCAAAGCTTGCGGGGGATGATGGCCATGGCATGGCGTCCCTCCGTCGCGGCCTGAGGCGTGGCTGTGGCGGTGGATTTTGGCGGGCGCCTCGGGGCGGCGTGTATGTGGCCATTGCGCTGGTCATGCAGCGGCGTGACCTCCTCAATCTTTGGATGTCTTCATCGTTGGACAAAGGATCTGGTTGGTGGGTGTTGCCTCGCGATGGCTTTCGGTGGCGGATCAAGTGGAGGAGAGATGGTGGCCTAAGCTGTTGAAGTGGGTGAGGATGCCACCATCGTCGGTGGCGCCCGTGGGTGTCGTTTTTCTCGTTAGACCGCGATGATGGGCGTCCCTCGCTCTATTGTTTCGGGGAACCTCAGATCTGGAAGACTACCATTGTGGCGGCGCCCATGGGCATCGTGGCCGTCGTTGGTGGTGATTGAGGGCCTCTGGATCGGATAGCGGCGATGTCTTCGTGCGTCACCTAAATGAGAATCATTTTGGAGACATTCATCGGCTGGGCGGACATGTGGATGGCTTGGTGGTTGGCGTCGATAGGTGGTGGGCGGTGTTTCATCCTACACGCCGATGGCGGCGGATCTCGGCGGCGTGGCGCGATGGAACTGAGCGTCCGATAGGTGGCGATGGACTTGCGCGAGGAGGGCGATGTTATGCGGCGTCGTGGTGGTGTCGATGGCGAGAGAGGCCTGGCAAGGTCGATCGCGTTAGTATCTGATCTGGTGATGCATCGATGGATGAAGGAGGTGGCGACCCTTGCAGCGTCGCATGTGATGCCCACTAAAGTCGCCGGACCATTGTGTATCCCGGACCAAGTATTGTGGCTTGGATGGGGCATCCAACATTAGATGTTAGGTGTTTGTGCGTTGTTTGTTTGGTATTAGGCTCGGACACTCGGCACCCCTTCATCACGGGGATAGGAGTAACGACAAGTGTTGTCAAGATGATGGCTTCAGGCTTACTAATGCATTATCTTGTAAGGGCTTTGTGAATAATTAGTAAAATGGATGCATGCATCGGCCAGATACAAAGGCCGGGGGTACATCCTTCTTTAAAAAAATATTATTTGTCCCAACCATTTGCCTTCCACTAGTCTAGTTTTATATAGAAATCTTAAAATTATGTTTTTTAATATATTTTCTGTGTAATTTGTATAGCCTTTTTCCACTTTTCATCAATCCCAACTTTTTGTCGAATCTAACCACACACATAAATCTAACAAGATGTGTGCAAATTACAAATCAATGATGGAGAAAAAAGCACACCACTTGGCGACACGCGGCGTAAACTCGGTGAAAAGCAGAGCCAGCAGAATCCATGAGTCATGGTAGTACAAGAAGACCGGGAAGAGTTGGTTTCACGTCGGCCAGTGACCTGACTCGTCCTCTCGCCACTTTGTGTCGAGAGGGCGAGTAAAAATATTGTTCAAAATGAAAGAAAATTCATCTTCCAATTGCAACAATATACAATTTGCAGAAAACTCATCTTCCAATTGCAATACAATTATACAATTGCAGTAGCAGTGCTGCTTGTAAATGTGTATTTGAAGATCCCACTAGTGGCACCACAGTCGCAGAGTCTTGAAAACGATACCATACAACCAGTGGCGGAGCTTCAAGAAAATAGTTAGGGCGAGCCAAAGAGCACTTTTATTCTGAACCATATATACCATATATGTGTACGTGTCCAGTACGAGCGGCTGCTCCTGAGCACCTCCAGTCAGTTGCATGTTTATTTTAGAGGACATAGTAAACATGCACGTGCAACTGCAATCTGAACAAACATACATGTATTGAGACTGACTTTAAGCCATCATTTTTTAAATCAAATATACAATCATTCAAAATTTGCGTCGTATTATTACAATATTATCAATAGAAGCTTGAATCCCTTCTTGGACAATGAATAATTTAAAGGGTTCACCACTATTCTCCATTTACTTGAACACACATGCAAATACCATTTCAGTACCAATAAAATTTAATAAATGACTATCACTATGAGAAAACCAAGTCCGTCATCCATAAAAGTGAGAAGCGGCCAGCGTCAGACTGTAGAGATAATAGCCTGAAGGAGTATGAAGACTAAAATCTGAAACAAACTGAATAGCATCTTGTAAATAAGAAGAAAAACAACCTATCAGAAATGCTCATGCTAAAAATGATAACATATGACCAAAGTAGGGCCAGTCACATTTGTAATGATTATACCTCGCATCCGACTTGAATCTTGGAGTTGCTGGTTGTTGATATTGATTTCATGAACACAGTTGTAAGTGTAGCCTTGTTGCCTTTCTCACTATTATGAGGAATCGAAAGATTGAAATCATTTATGTGCAGCCTTGCCCCCTGTCACTGTTCTCAGATCAAAAATTTGGAACGAAGAGCAACAAAATCTTGAGATACGACATATAACATTAGGAGAAAAAATGGCTTATGTTTGGGAAGGAACATAAACAGACATGCAATAAATCACAAATTCAAGGTCCCATATTATGACTAAGTAATGCTTAATTACAACCTCATGAAAATGGTATCGATGTGGCTAAAGTTGAGGAAAACAATTCTTACATTTTACACATATTCTCTGCACTAAGGCAAACTGATGCATGAACACACTCCATGTTACAACTTAGATCTTGTGGGTTTTTGTATTTTTTACTACATAGTTTTATCTGCGCAATAAGAAGCTCCCATGTCATTTTGTCCAAACAAATAGTCCAGTTCTAATATTCTCTTAACAAAACAAAATGCAGCTTGGATGACATTAAAAAACATAAATCTTCAATTCCCAGGAAAGAAGGTATACAAAGGAGTGTGATGCACATACCTGTGATCACCAAAACAGAAAGCAGGGAGGATAACATGGCGTCCTCATAGTTGTGTCATGCCATTTGTTGCCAAGTTGCAGGCCAATATTGACATAGAAGTTAATTAGTGGAGTTAAATAGAACTGCTAGCGATCAAGCATTAGGTCAAACACGTGATCACCAGTACAAAGAAAAGCATGAAACTCCATTCCGATGACCAGTGCTGGAACATAGATTCAACCTAAAAATATGGATAGCAATACCTTCACCTGAGCAATAGCATCAGCAAGGAAAGTAATATGTGATTACAGAGAGCTAAACACATATATGTCCTCTCAAAATCCATATTCCAGTGAACTGTCACTGTCTTCTCTCTCCTTCCCGTAGTATTTAGAATTATTTTGAAGGAAAGCTTCCCTAAACAGTTGACAAACTTGCAAGTATGATTCAAGAGAAAATAAAAATTGTTTCTTTATGTATTGACTATGGCTAAATATCTCATCATTAACAAAAAAAATATATCTGAATGTGACAATTCTGAATTTAAAAATGAATATGGTACAAGCTTATATATAGCATATTCTAGTGTAAATAAAACTGCAAGATGAGTTCTTGCAAACCATGCCATAGAGTGTACATGGAGATCTTCTGGTTAATACATAAACGACATGAAAGCTGCAAGGGAAGTAGCTGTGAGGCGTACCAAATGTTGGACCTCAATTAAGAGTTTAAGACACACACAATGCCAGAGAAGACTTCAGTTGAGCAAGGCCAACAAATGCCAAGACCTGTGAGATATAAATGTAACCGTAAGGGATCAAGGAGCTCGTTCGCATCATCTCTACTACATCTAAGCCTTGATGACACACCTATATAAGGAAAAAAAATACAAATTGGGTGTAATACAGCATCACAGATTCTGACCATCTTAGGAGAAAAGATAAAATTTGAGCAATGGGTTTTAATATCAGAATCTATCTTAGATGTTGCAAGTCAAAATTAACAGCACTAACATGGATGATTCATCGCTCGTCACCTTGGTGAGGCCAGAGCGATCACTGGGTTAGAAAAGCATGGGGCTTCATTGTTGTTTTGTCCTAAGCAACAAAATAGTGCGACAACAAAGTTGGTATAGATACATTTACGTAGCTTGGCACTTAGAAACAGTGTTTACATTCTCTACGACAATGTGAACTACAGACTGAAGGAGGCATGGCCTAAATTTAAAATAATAGCACCATGGTTTGTTAATCTTATGGTGCTGAACACAAATGTCGAGTAGAGCGAACGCCCATTTAGTTACATAGATACAGACAATCCATTAGCGATTCCAAATAGGCTGCCAGCAAAATACTACCCCACCGTAGAGCACACAAACAAATGAAGGAAGATGCTTGCATGTCATCCAATATTCTGATCTAGCAATGATCTGTACCTCCTAATTATCATCATTTATTCA
The DNA here is from genome assembly GCA_021437245.1 of Aegilops speltoides. Taxonomy (NCBI): domain Eukaryota; kingdom Viridiplantae; phylum Streptophyta; class Magnoliopsida; order Poales; family Poaceae; genus Aegilops; species Aegilops speltoides. Next base: position 25,007 of record JAHHZJ010001044.1, on the reverse strand, counting down.
CAGTACCTCCAAGAGCAACAGAAAAAAATAGTGACCAGTACCAGCATCAAAAGCTTGTGCTCCCCACTGTAATGGATATGTTACACTTATATATCCAGCAAACTGTAAAGACATGATCTACTAATTAGCTAATTCTATCATGATTCGTAACAATATGTAAAAAATTGCCAGGAAACAGAATTATGAGGAAATGCATAAATGAATGTTTACCTTTATGGTTCTGGTGATGTGCAGGAACGCTATCTCCTCCTTTCATTGAAACTTCTTGGGCCTCACAATCTGTCGAAGGTAAAACACAGGTCTTCCTCCGCCGCCGGCGACCGAAACAGTGAGCCACCACACCCTCCTCTTTTCTTTTCTCTCCTCCTTCATTATGTAACCACCGATGCAGCCGTACAGGAGGCATCACGCCGCCACCGAAAGTCGTCTGCAACCGTCGCCGTCGCCTGCGATCTGGTCAGCACTCCGCGGCTTTCCTCCACGGACGAAAGCGCTGGCGTCCTCAGCGAGCAGCTCCATGTCGAATCGCTGTCGCTGCCAGCGCCATCCACTGATCTAGCGAGATGCGCCACCGACACCTGGATCCCGCATCCCGATCGCCTCGAGCCGCGTCACCTGCACTCCCGCATGGCCTAGCAGTCCCAGACTCCGCGCTTAAGGAGGGGCTGGTGTGCGTTAGGCGGCGGCCGAGTGGAGGAGCGCCGGGCGGTGAGTCGCTCCCAAGGACGGCAGCTGGGGGCCGTGATTGTAGCGCCTGCAATTTTTACATGATCCACGACGAAGCTTATTGTGCATGTGTTTTAGTTTAGAAGTGGCAGGAGGCAGGATATGATGCATAGAAGGAAAACATTTGCGTGATTTCAGGATCATTGCCTTCCATGATTGTAGGGAATGCGGGATTTGCAGGGGCGTAGGACTGGTAGTTCAATACTCCCGTGGAGTACGGTCAGTCATTGAAATTGCTATGCACGCCAGATATGAAGTCAATGATAGCGGTTAGATCTAGACTTGTGGGCCTAATCGTGGTGCTGATTGGTTTGTGTGATGTTGTGGGACTAATTATGGGGTGCACCTAAGAAAGTTTTTGTTTGATTGTTTAATAGTAGTGGAGATGCAAGATGCGACTGTAGCGGCTAATGCCTGATGCATTTCTGCATGTTTGTCCTCATGGGCTGAGCTTCCTATAAAAAATATTTTGCTCCAACCTGGCGGGCACGCCCACTGCCTGCCGGGTTCCGCCACTGCATACAGCAAACACAGTGGCTGTCTCTCAGACCAACAGCACGGCGGATTCAGACACTGAGAGGTCAGAGCACGACATTACATACATACAATCTGTAGCAAAAGGTAATTGTTACTGCAAACTAAGTTAGATGTGGCTGACAATTCAACTGATTCTCAATAACAGATTGTTTGCAGAGCATGTACATACCATTCTGCTTGCAATAATATTAGCATATCAGTTGCTGACTTCAAAGGTAAATACCGTGACGTATGGTATTGCCGCACTAACTCAAGTATAGGTATTGTAACTATCTCCAGTAGTTGGCGACCGCTAGGCCGATCAGGCCAGCCATTGATCTCCACAAGAGGAGGACATATTGACTAGCAAATGTAAGCTCCATTCGATCCCTCCTCGGTTCTCAATCTATATTGCTCATGCATTTGCTGATAGTAAGTAAGTAAATTCAGTACTATATCCATTCCTCTCTACATCAAAGTAATAATGAACCCCGATTAATTAACATCTATGTCCATTTCATAATATGTTCAGTCTTGCTATTGCAAGGATTTAAAAGGAGGAGCAAATACTACATCAACCCTCACAAGCACACAATTCACGATACATTATTGTTGTCAGTACGATATGGATAACATACTTACATCAGCCCTTACAAGAACACAATGACGAAATCGCTTGACTCGTCAGCAGAATGACAATATTTGACAACTATTATGTGACAGTTTCATACTCTCACACCAGTTTTCGCTATTGATACAAGTGTTCCTCCGCTAGAATGAACTGAAGGAGAACACATACACAACAGGCACAAACATGCACACAACTCCGATTGAAATTAAAAACACACATGTACACAAGCACAAGGTATTGAAGGAGATACCATGACAGGCACGCACATGGGTAGCATGACAAACAAGCCAGCGGTTCTGGGAAGCAGTGATATGAATGGATAGTGATGCGGATGATGGAGAGTGAAACTTGCAAACCTTTTCTCAGTCAACCAGCACCGATTCTTCAACTTTCTTTTCAAAGTTTTTATTCTTGATCTTCAAGAAGCAGGAGATTGGTGCACACCCTGTATCATCGTCCTTTTTTGTTGTGCTCGTTTTGCTTGGTCTTGTTGTTGTGGCTTGTGTGTTGGAATAATCCAAACATTATGATAGTTAATTTGACAAGTACAAGTTATACGTGTGTGAGGTTAGTCTAGTTTAATTAGGATTAGTACTAGGATGTGATCAACGTGGCGTGTAATTAGATTAGGAAAAATACTGTTGAGTCCGGCTAGACTTGGGCCTAGCTATCTAGCTGCGTTGGTACGAGTAGTACTAGGTCTGTTTAGGTACGTATATGTGTTAGATGTGAGTCAGGTTAGACATTGTGTCCGTGTTGCTACCGGAGTCCAAAGCAAGTACGATTAAGGTCTTGAGTCGGTTGATGTTATGGCTGGTACGTATATATACACAGCCAGGTCATGAGATTTGTAGTACCGTGAGAGACATCGTGGAGAAAAATACAAAAATCAATAAAGAGAAAAGAGGGCACGATAAGGGCCCTTGGCTACCAGTTTTTGTGAGCGGTGTTCGTGTGATTTTATGTGATTGATCCTGGGGCTAATTTTCAACAATTGGTATCAGAGCAAGGTCGATTTGAAGCCGTGCTTGCCCGGGTCGCGACCGACCTACTGGCGGAGTAACATACCGCTAGTGTAGCGACGAGAGGAGCGAGCGATATAGTCGCTGGGTGGTGCAGCGACGCGGAGGGTCGACGGTTGTCGTCGTGGAGCGACGACGAGAAGGTGGCGAGGACACCGTCGTAAGCGAGGTGATGTGATAGTCGCTCGCGGAACGACCTGGAGGAGGACGGCACTGTCGCTGACAAGGCGTTGGTGATTGTTGATGGTTATGGAGGTGCGGAAGGCGGCGACCGAGGAAATCATCGAGATCATCGTCGGGAGTGAGGAAGAGCCGACAAAGTTGCGAGCTGTCGCAGGTGTGCACATGACTTCTTGTAAGGTGCGTCCAAGAGTTCAAGTGTGTTAGTCTTCTGTTGCAGTTGAGATGCGCCATCTGGCGAAGGAGAATTACGAGCGAGAGCGCGGAAAAGGAATTTGTGCCTTGCGCTCCGCTCGCTATCAAGGAGTTCCGCGAGTTCATATATGGTGAAGTTGAGTTGCACGATATGGGGAGTTGCATTGCCGCTGGACAGCAGGTGTTGTTTGTAAGTTGTGTCACTAACGACAAAGAAAAATATGTGACGTGAATAGATGTGTCTCCCTGCAGCAAGAAACCGGCGAAGATGAAGATCAACGAAAAGATAGACGCGACCAATTAAGTTGAATTTCTGCACGAGGCTACGCTTAGTCTGCATGTAGCACTAAGTTGTGGCAGCGCTGGTAGTCCGGGTAATCGTTGGTTTCAGTTTTCAAGTCGGACAAAAGTATGATGGTGATGATGTGATGGCCATCGTTACAAGAAGAGAGAAGTTGTGGTCCGTAAGTCACATCACGGAAGCAATTGACGGACAAGATAAAGAGGTGATCGCTCGTGTCTCGTTGAGTAAAAAGTGTCGAATGTTTGATTAGGGGTGAATGTTGAATAATCCAAACATTATTGATAGTTAATTTGACAAGTACAAGTTATACGTGTGAAGTTCTAGTCTAGTTTAAGTAGGATTAGTACTAGGATGTGATCAACGTGACCATGTAATTAGATTAGGAAAAATACTAAGTTGAGTCCGGCTAGGACTTCGGCCTAGCTATCTAGCTGCGTTGGTACGAGTAGTACTAGGTCTGTTTAGGTATATGTGTTAGATGTGAGTCAGGTTAGGACATTGTGTCCGTGTTGCTACTAGAGTCCAAAGCAAGTACGAGTAAGGTCTTGAGTCGGTTGATATTATGACTGGTACGTGTATATATACACAGCCAGGTCATGAGATTTAAAGTACCGTGAGAGACATCGTGGAGAGAAAATAAAAATCAATAAAGAGAAAAGAGGGCACGAAGGGCCCTTGGCTATCAGTTTTGTGCTGTGTTTGTGTGATTTTATGTGATTGATCCTGGCTTAATTTCCTGTTGGAAATATGAGCATTTATCAGTGATTTTATTAACAAAATACTAGATAAAGCATGACTAGTATAGCAGTAATAAAACAAGCCATGATTTGACAAAGAGAAGATAAACAACATCTTCATATATGTACCAGAACTAAACATATCTTGAGCAGACAGTATAGCAAGTTGCAAATATGAGATAAAGTCTAACATATCGAGGGCAAATACTAGAACAAGAAACTGTAGCAGAACCTCTAATAGAAAGGGACGAACACGACGGGCAGCAGCAGTGAAGCGCTGGACTTAGGGTCGGTGTCATCGCCAGCCATGTCATCGAGGAGGTCGACGTTGGGGAAGAAGTCATCGTCGGGGAAGAAGTCGCCGGAGTCCGGAGTCTGCGACGAAGAAGTCGTGTCGCGGAAGCGCCTCCCCAAAAACCTTATCACCCTTCTTCCGTGACAGGACTCAAAAGGTGCGGTTTTGGAGGCTCATTGTCCCACTGTGGTGCACCGCAAGCTGAGATGAGGACGGAAGGTGAAACGAAGAGACGAAGACGGCTAATAGCCAACAGCCGAAGGGCTGCACCGTCAGATTCAAACTCCACTATCGCAAAACTTTTCAGCTTCCGTGACCTTTCAGATACCCATAGGGCGTGGCAAAAATTTAGACATCGGCTCGGCCATTCTCGCAACCCGCTGGGCGCGCGGCCGTGACGAGGCGTGGCGTGGCGTGGCGGCGGCGGAGGAGGAGCGCGCTGATGTCCCTCTTGGCCTCTTGATACGCCTAGTTGATGTGAGACTATCTTCCTCTTTTGTCTCTCCACAACCACCGCTCTATTCCACATATAGTGCTATATCCATGGCTCATGCTCATGTATTGCGTGAAGATTGAAAAAGTTTTGAAAATGTTAAAGTATGAAACAATTGCTTGGCTTGTCATCGGGTTGTGCATGATTTAAATACTTTGTGTGGGGAAGATGGAGCATAGCCATACTATATGATTTTGTAGGGATAACTTTCTTTGGCCATGTTATTTTGAGCAGACATAATTGCTTTGTTAGTATGCTTGAAGTATTATTATTTTTATTGCAATATGAACTTTTGTCTTGAATCTTTCGGATCTGAATATTCATACCATGATTAAGAAGATTTACATTGAAATTATGCCGATTATCACTCCGATCAAAAATTCTCTTTATCATTTACCTACTAGAGGACGGCAGGAACTCGAGCTTTAGATGCCCGATACGCCTCCAACGTATCTATAATTTTTGATTGTCCATGCTACTTTATCTACTGTTTTGGACTATATTGGGCTTTATTTTTCACTTTATATATTACTTTTGTGACTAACCTATTAACCGCAGGCCCAACCCCAAATTGCTTTTTTGCCTTTTTCAGATTTCAAGAAACATAATATCAAACGGAGTCCAAACGGAATGAAACCTTCGGGATCGTGATTTTCCAACTGAACGATCCGTGAGACTTGGACCCCACTAAGAAGCCTCCGAGGAGGTCACGAGGTGGAGGCGCCTGGGCGCGCCTCTACCTCATGGGCCTCGAGCTCCACCGACGCATTCTTCCTCCTATATATACTCACGATCTCGAACGATCGAACAGGAGCCAAAACCTAATTCCACCGCCGCAACCTTCAGATCACAGATCCCATCTTGAGCCTGCTCGAGCTCCGCCAGAGGGCATCCACCATGGAGGGCTTACATCATCACCATAGCCCTCCGGATGAAGTGTGAGCAGTTTACTTCACTTCGAGTCCATAGCTAGTAGCTAGATGGCTTCTCTTTTCAATCTCAATACAATGTTCTCCCTCTCTCGTGGAGATCTATTCGATGTAATCTTATTTTTTCGGTGTGTTTGTTGAGACCGATGAATTGTGGGTTTATGATCCAGCTTATCTATGAATAATATTTGAATCTTTTCTGAATTCTTTTATGTATGATTGAATTATCTTTGCAAGTCTCTTCGAATTATCCGTTTGGTTTGGCCAACTAGAATGGTAGTTCTTGCCAAGGGAGAAGTGCATGGCTTTGGGTTCAATCTTTATGTGTCCTTACCTAGTGATGTAGGGGTTGCAAGGCATGTATTGTATTGTTGCCATCGAGGATAACAAGATGTTTTTTATCATATTGCATGAATTTATCCTCTACATCATGTCATCTTGCTTACATGCTACTCGCTTTTTAACTCAATACTCTATGCATGTCGATAACTGGCGATGATCGGAGTAATAGTAGTAGATGCAGAATCCTTTCGATCTACTTGTCACGGACGTGATGCCTATATACATGATCATTGCCTAGATATACTCATAACTATGCTCAATTCTATCAATTGCTCAACAGTAATTTATTCACCCACCGCATAATATTTATGCTCTTGAGAGAAGCCACTAGTGAAACCTATGGCCCCTGTGTCTATTCTCATCATATCAATCTCCATCACTTTATTTACTTGCTTTGCTTTTACTTTTTACTTTGCATCTTTATACCAAAACACCAAAATATTATCTCTATCGATCTCACTGAAGTGACCGTGAAGGATTGACAACCCCTAATCGCTTGGTTGCAAGTAGCTATCGCTTTGTGCAGGTACGAGGGACTTGCTGTGACCTCCTCGGATTGATACCTTGGTTCTCAAAAACTGAGGGAAATACTTACGCCACTGTGTGCATCATCCTCTCCTCTTCGGGAAAACCAACGCAAGCTCGACGAGCAATCACTATGATCGAGATTCAATAAACCATTCATTTTAGGTGCAAGACCGCTGAAGGTATTATTCAAATAACAGAGTAACCATTATTCTCCTTAAATGAATAACCATATTGCAATAAACATAATCCAATCATGTTTATGCTCAACGCAAACACAAAATAACAATAATTTAGGTTTAACACCAATCTTGATGGTAGAGGGAGCAGCGATGCTTGATCACATCAACCTTGGAAACACTTCCAACACACGCCGTCCTAGCCCCCTGCCGCCTGACCATCGAGGTGCATGTGGTCGATGCCATTGTCCTCGCGGCTGGGCGCATCCACGCTTCCGAAATGCAAGTTCTTTTTGTTGCTTTCCACCGTTCGTTGTCTGCCGTGGGCGGCCCATTTCCATAACCGCCGCGTCATTACCAGTGTGGCGTCTGCCTTCGTTGGGGCGGTAGAAACTCTTGAGCACCTCATGTTTAACTTCCCACGCGCGCACGCTTTCTTGGTGCTCGCAGACCCTTCCAGGTCTGGCGCATCCTCAGTGGAGATTGTATGCGTCCCCTTTACCTCTGATCTGGCCTCTCCTCGCCTTCTATCTATGGTGGCGATCGCCATGCTATGAAACATTTGGAAAAGCTGCAACTCCAAGGTGTATCGTGATCACCCTATGTTGCCCGTGACTTTATATGACAGCTGTCCAGCTTCGCTCGATCCGCAAATTGATCCTGGACGAACGGGTTTCCAAGTTTTGTTGCTTTGGCTTAGCTTGTTGTTGTATCTTGGGTCTTTTCCCTGGTGTGGCTCAACGATCGTCTGAGTCTTGGCTGCATGATCTGCCTTTTATAATTTTTTCATGCCCTGTAACTTACTGGTTTGCCTCTTTTGTTAGAGATATAACAGGCAAATCAACACGAGAAGAATGAAAACAAGCTAGGGATACGAGATTTAACGTAGAAAACCCCTCCAACACGAAGGAAAAAAAACCACGGTCGCCAGCCAGCAAATTTTCACTATATCGGGGGAGGTTTACAAACGCAGGGGATTTACAACTGACCAAGTCATCCCATGTGGCGGCTTACAAAGGATACATATAACACAGGTGACCTAGGTCTCTACATATATAGTTCGGCCTCGCTTCGCTCGCTCGTCAAAAATTAGCCTTTCTCTTTATATTGCTCAATGAAATGTTCAGGTGGGTGGTTTGTTCCCCGTGACCACTAAAAAAATTGATTTAACTCCATGCCGTATATCGTCATTAGGCATAATTCAGGTTAGAGAGGGGAACTGCATGCCTAACACATGTACACTACAAAACTGACCGAAACACATTTCACCTGCTGCAACCACATGCACCATTTTTTTTCTTCCAAGGGGACTGACTAGGCAACCACAAGTTGATTCATGCCAAAGGATTCCCTTTTGATCTTAGTTTCCTGGGAATTAGCTCCCAGCACCCAAGGGATCGGAGGGGGAATTTTGGAGGCTAAGGAGTTCACGCATTCTCATTTTTGTTTCTCCAAACAAGAAAACATTTGAACATGAAACTTTGAAGCTAGGTCAACATCATACAAGAACTACTCTGTGTAGAAAAATGTTTCAGATTTTTCGGTGCAACATAAATTTATCAAATAGCATAATTTACAATAGCATCACCACTTTCGATATTCCTGTTGCAACAAAAAAAATCAAAACAGTTTCTCGACATAGTAGTACGTACTTGCGTGATATTGTCCTGCAAAGCTTCAAGTCCAAATCTTTTATTGTTTGGGAGAAACGAAAAAGTGATTTTATTACGCACGAACTCCGATGCAAAATTGGACAGCCGAGATAATGTGGCGCACCTACATGGGGGCTCAACTACAAGTCTCTCTTTCTTATACCATTATAAAGTAGAGCTCCTTGCAATACTACCTCCGTTTTTAAATATAAGACATTTTGGCAGTTTAAATTGAACTGCCAAAACGTTTTATATTTAGGAACAAACGGAGTACATATTACTGAAGATGCAACTCGAGATCTCTAAGCTTTGAATGCAGAGGTGTTGTGTTGTACCAGTGATTTAGTATGTAAACATACTTTGGCATGCTTGGTAAACTTTGCAAAAGTACATTTCAGACATGCAGTTGCCATTTACATTGTGAGTGTCTCAACGTAGTCCATGACATGTTTTCTGATGTGCCTTCATCAATATAATATTGGTACTTCAGAAAACAAGATGATTGTGATAGATATCACAAGGATGGGGTGAAGAGGGTGTTGATGCGCTTATAAAAGGGCTTGGTTTTGTGAGGATAGATCAATTGTGTCTATGAGGCCCGTCGGAACGATTAACTAGTATTGCACTTCCAAACTGACTATGCGGTTGAAAGGTTTATATAGTGTAGCTATAAATGTGAGAGATGAGATATTACAAGAATACTGAATAGAGGAATTTTAAGGTACCATGGTACTCTATGGGAAGGATCAGTGCACTGGTCAAATTCTAATGGTGCATCTTCGATACTGGTCCCTGTCAATCTCTTTGATCGGACTCGATCTTCCAGTGACTGAGCAGTTCCCTTGTCCATCTTGCGGAATTCGAGCACCTCACCCCTCGGCGAATTTAGTTGGAGGAACCTGTTGTACTGTTAGAGTGCTTAAGATATGCTGGCATAACTGATCTTGCGCCTTTTGATGAGGTTTAGCTATCATAGACATGTTGTACGGAGTTGTAATGAACAGTATAAAATATTCCTTTGCACTGAAATCCATACTTCATTTCTCCAATGATCTTCTCACTTTCATGCCAATGAATCCTTTTTGGTTTTAGTTTGGTCTCTGTTTTTAAGCGAGCCTTTGATTTCGCTGGAATAGTAAGGTCACGACGTGGAAGGAATTTTGCAGGAAGAGAGGAGCTGCTCTCGGTGTCGACCTACTAGGGCCTATCTGCAGCCTCGAATGAGAACGCCCACAAGGGACATGAGTGAGGGTGGCATGTGTTGTGCACCTCCACCTATGAGACGGAGGCTTCAACATCAGGAGATTTGCAGGAACAAAACCCTGCCTTTATGGAAACACACATGACATACATTCGTGCTTCGTTTTCGTTGCAGCCCCTTTCTTGCTAGTTGTCGGCGCACCTCTGCTTTACTCCTCCCAGTCGAGGGCGCCCCCTACAATTCCGTGTTTGTTCATAGCAAAAGACCTGCTCTACGTTAACATGAAATATTACTTTCCAGCGAAACCCTTCCATGATTTTTGCAAGGAAACGTCACACATTCTTTGTTGTTTTTTTTTTTTTTTGCGAAAAAAAGTCACACATTCTTTGATCTTCATAGGAATCAGCTCACAGCGCCCAGGAAACTGAGAAGCAGTTTTGGAGGCGCAAAGGATTTGCCCTCGGTGGTGAGTGGTGACTCGATGGCAATGGGCACTGGGCAGGTGCACTACCGCCTGCAACTTCGAACAACAACGCCCACGAAGGACATCGGTAAGGGCGGCCTATGCATGCACCTGCCTATTGAAAACATCCAAAGGCTCAAGGCGAGTCTTTTTATTGGTCATCTTTTTTTGTTAACTTTTTTGAGTTGAGTTGTCTATGTTTACTGCACAAGCATCCGGTAAGCTAAAGTTTTACCTCTTTGGCACTGGAGTTAAAAGTGCCATTGAGGTGGATGTTGGTTTCAGTCGTCTCTACACAAACACACGCGCGCGATGCATGGACGCGGATAGGGTCGAATCTACGCGGACAGGGGTGGATTCAGCAACAGTCGCCAGCGGCGCTCTCGTACGGCGGGCCGGCGACCGACATGGCCGGTCCATTTTTTCCGGCGTTCGAGAAAGGCAATCGGTAATTGCATCGCCAATCATCACGTAGCAGCTCGCGGGCATGGCATTCAGATGCAGGACCAAAAGGCAAAGTGACTGAAGACGACAGGTTACCATCCCTTGTCGCAAGGCCGCTTGATTAGCGTAATACTCACGTTTTACACTATTTGTACCAACCCGTCTGCCTCCCCTCCCGCCGCCGTCGGACCCTGGCTGGGCAAAGCTTGTGCGGGGGGATGATGGCCATGGCGGGGCGTCCCTCCGTCGCGGCCTGGAGGCGTGGCTGTGGCGGTGGATTTTGAGCGGACGCCTCGGGACGACGTGTATGTGGCCATTGCGCTGGTCATGCAGCGACGTGACCTCCTCAATCTTTGGATGTCTTCATCGTTGGACAAAGGGATCTGGTTGGTGGGTGTTGCCTCGCGATGGCTTTCCGGTGGCGGATCAAGTGGAGGAGGAGATGGTGGCCTAACTGTTGAAGTGGGTGAGGATGCCACCATCGTCGGTGACGCCCGTGGGTGTCGTTTTTCTCGTTGGACGCGATGATGGGGCGTCCCTCGCTCTATTGTTTCCGGGGAACCTCAGATCTGGAGAAGACTACCATTGACGGCGGCGCCCATGGGCATCGTAGCCGTCGTTGGTGGTGTTGAGGGGCCTCCTGGATCGGATGACGGCGATGTCTTCGTCGTCACCTCGTGGGGGCATCATTTTTGGAGACATTCATCGGCTGGACGGACATGTGGATGGCTTGGTGGTTGGGCGTCGATAGGTGGTGGAGCGGTGTTTCATCCTACACATCGATGGCGGCGGATCTCGGCGGCGTGGCGCAGTGGAGACTGAACGTCCGATAGGTGGCGATGGACTTGCGCAGGAGGACGATGTTGTCTGGCGTCGTGGTGGTGTCGATGGCAGAGAGGCCTGGCAAGGTCGATGCGTTAGTATCTGATCTGGTGATGCATCGATGGATGAAGGAGGTGACGACCCTTGCAGCGTGCGCATGTGATGCCCACTAAAAGTGCGCCGGACCATTGTGTATCCCGGACCAAGTATTGTGGCTTGGATGGGGCATCCAACATTAGATGTTAGGTGTTTGTGCGTTGTTTGTTTGGTATTAGGCTCGGACACTCGGCACCCCTTCATCACGGGGATAGGAGTAACGACAAGTGTTGTCAAGATGATGGCTTCAGGCTTACTAATGCATTATCTTGTAAGGGCTTTGTGAATAATTAGTAAAATGGATGCATGCATCGGCCAGATACAAAGGGCGGGGGTACATCCTTCTTTAAAAAAATATTATTTGTCCCAACCATTTGCCCCTTCCACTAGTCTAGTTTTTATATAGAAATCTTAAAGAATTATGTTTTTTAATATATTTTCTGTGTAATTTGTATAGCCTTTTTTCCCACTTTTCATCAATCCCAACTTTTTTGTCGAATCTAACCACACACACATAAATCTAACAAGATGTGTGCAAATTGCAAATCAATGATGGAGAAAAAAGCACACCACTTGGCGACCACGGCAGCGCCAAGCTCGGTGAAGGCAGAGCCAACGCAGAATCCGCGGTCATGGTAGTACAAGAAGACCGGGAAGAGTTGGTTTCACGTGCGGCGGTGACCCTGACTCGTCCTCTGCGCCACTTTGTGTCGAGAGGACGAGTAAGAGAGTATTGTTCAAAATGAAAGAAAATTCATCTTCCAATTGCAACAATATACAATTTGCAGAAAACTCATCTTCCAATTGCAATACAATTATACAATTGCAGTAGCAGTGCTGCTTGTAAATGTGTATTTGAAGATCCCACTAGTGGCACCACAGTCGCAGAGTCTTGAAAACGATACCATACAACCAGTGGCGGAGCTTCAAGAAAATAGTTGGGCGAGCCAAAGAGCACTTTTATTCTGAACCATATATACCATATATGTGTACGTGTCCAGTACGAGCGGCTGCTCCTGAGCACCTCCAGTCAGTTGCATGTTTATTTTCGAGGAACATAGTAAACATGCACGTGCAACGCACGTCTAGACAAACATACATGTATTGAGACTGACTTTAAGCCATCGTATTTTTCGTCAAATATACAATCATTCAAAATTTGCACGTCGTATTATTACAATATTATCCAATAGAAGCTTGAATCCCTTCTTGGACAATGAATAATTTAAAGGGTTCACCACTATTCTCCATTTGCGCAGACACACATGCAAATACCATTTCAGTACCAATAAAATTTAATAAATGACTATCACTATGAGAAAACCAAGTCCGTCATCCATAAAAGTGAGAAGCGGCCAGCGTCAGACTGTAGAGATAATAGCCTGAAGGGAGTATGAAGACTAAAATCTGAAACAAACTGAATAGCATCTTGTAAATAAGAAGAAAAACAACCTATCAGAAATGCTCATGCTAAGGAAATGATAACATGACCAAAGTAGGGCCAGTCACATTTGTAATGATTATACCTCGCATCCGCACTTGAATCTTGGAGTTGCTGGTTGTTGATATTGATTTCATGAACACAGTTGTAAGTGTAGCCTTGTTGCCTTTCTCACTATTATGAGGAATCGAAAGATTGAAATCATTTATGTGCAGCCTTGCCCCCTGTCACTGTTCTCAGATCAAAAATTTGGAACGAAGAGCAACAAAATCTTGAGATACGACATATAACATTAGGAGAAAAAATGGCTTATGTTTGGGAAGGAACATAAACAGACATGCAATAAATCACAAATTCAAGGTCCCATATTATGACTAAGTAATGCTTAATTACAACCTCATGAAAATGGTATCGATGTGGCTAAAGTTGAGGGAAAACAATTCTTACATTTTACACATATTCTCTGCACTAAGGCAAACTGATGCATGAACACACTCCATGTTACAACTTAGATCTTGTGGGTTTTTGTATTTTTACTACATAGTTTTTATCTGCGCAATAAGAAGCTCCCATGTCATTTTTGTCCAAACAAATAGTCCAGTTCTAATATTCTCTTAACAAAACAAAAATGCAGCTTGGATGACATTAAAAACATAAATCTTCAATTCCCAGGGAAAGAAGTATACAAAGGAGTGTGATGCACATACCTGTGATCACCAAAACAGAAAGCAGGGAGGATAACATGGCGTCCTCATAGTTGTGTCATGCCATTTGTTGCCAAGTTGCAGGCCAATATTGACATAGAAGTTAATTAGTGGAGTTAAATAGAACTGCTAGCGATCAAGCATTAGGTCAAACACGTGATCACCAGTACAAAGAAAACGCAGAAACTCCATTCCGATGACCAGTGCTCGGAACATAGATTCAACCTAAAAATATGGATAGCAATACCTTCACCTGAGCAATAGCATCAGCAAGGAAAGTAATATGTGATTACAGAGAGCTAAACACATATATGTCCTCTCAAAATCCATATTCCAGTGAACTGTCACTGTCTTACTCTCCTTCCCGTAGTATTTAGAATTATTTTGAAGGAAAGCTTCCCTAAACAGTTGACAAACTTGCAAGTATGATTCAAGAGAAAAATAAAGAATTGTTTCTTTATGTATTGACTATGGCTAAATATCTCATCATTAACAGAAAAATATATCTGAATGTGACAATTCTGAATTTAAAAATGAATATGGTACAAGCTTATATATAGCATATTCTAGTGTAAATAAAACTGCAAGATGAGTTCTTGCAAACCATGCCATAGAGTGTACATGGAGATCTTCTGGTTAATCGCATGCGACATGAAAGCTGCAAGGGAAGTAGCTGTGAGCGTACCAAATGTTGGACCTCAATTAAGAGTTTAAGACACACACAATGCCAGAGAAGACTTCAGTTGAGCAAGGCCAACAAATGCCAAGACCTGTGAGATATAAATGTAACTTCGTAAGGGATCAAGGAGCTCGTTCGCATCATCTCTACTACATCTAAGCCTTGATGACACACCTATATAAGGAAAAATAATACAAATTGGGTGTAATTCAGCATCACAGATTCTGACCATCTTAGGAGAAAAGATAAAATTTGAGCAATGGAGTTTTAATATCAGAATCTATCTTAGATGTTGCAAGTCAAAATTAACAGCACTAACATGGATGATTCATCGCTCGTCACCTTGGTGAGGCCAGAAGCGGTCACTGGGTTAGAAAAGCATGGGGCTTCATCGTTGTTTTGTCCCTAAGCAACAAAATAGTGCGACAACAAAGTTGGTATAGATACATTTACGTAGCTTGGCACTTAGAAACAGTGTTTACATATTCTACGACAATGTGAACTACAGACTGAAGGAGGCATGGCCTAAATTTAAAATAATAGCACCATGGTTTGTTAATCTTATGGTGCTGAACACAAATGTCGAGTAAGAACGAACGCCCATTTAGTTACATAGATACAGACAATCCATTAGCGATTCCAAATAGGCTGCCAGCAAAATACTACCCCCACCGTAGAGCACACAAACAAATGAAGGAAGATGCTTGCATGTCATCCAATATTCTGATCTAGCAATGATCTGTACCTCCTAATTATCATCATTTATTCACAGTACCTCCAAAGAGCAAGAAAAAAAAATAGTGACCAGTACCAGCATCAAAAGCTTGTGCTCCCCACTGTAATGGATATGTTACACTTATATATCCAGCGAACTGTAAAGACATGATCTACTAATTAGCTAATTCTATAATGGTTCGTAACAATACGTAAAAAATTGCCAGGAAACAGAATTATGAGGAAATGCATAAATGAATGTTTACCTTTATGGTTCTGGTGATGTGCAGGAACGCTATCTCCTCCTTTCATTGAAACTTCTTGGGCCTCACAATCTGTCGAAGGTAAAACACGGGTCTTCCTCCGCCGCCGGCGACCGAAACGGTGAGCCACGCCACCACACCCTCCTCTTTTCTTTTCTCTCCTCCTTCATTATGTAACCACCGATGCAGCCGTACAGGAGGCATCACGCCGCCACCGAAGTCGTCTGCAACCGTCGCCGCCGCCCCAGATCTGGTCGCCTCCGCGTATTCCCAGCACGGACAGAAGCGCTGGCGTCCTCCCCGAGCTCCTCCATGTCGCCTCGCTGTCGCTGCCAGCGCCATCCACTGATCTAGCGAGATGCGCCGCCGACACCTGGATCCCGCATCCCGATCGCCTCGAGCCGCATCAACTGCACTCCCGCATGGCCTAGCAGTCGCAGACTCCGCGCTTAAGGAAGGGCTGGTGTGCGTTAGGCGGCGGCCGAGTGGAGGAGCGCCGGGCGGCGAGCCGCTCCCAAGGACGGAAGCTGGGGCCCGTGATTGTAGCGCCTGCAATTTTTACATGATCCACGACGAGGCTTATTGTGCGTGTGTTTTAGTTTAGAAGTGGCAGGAGGCAGCATATGATGCATAGAAGGAAATCATTTGCGGGATTTCAGGATCTGGACGATTGCCTTCCATGATTGTAGGGGATGCGAGATTTGCAGGGGCGTAGGACTGGTAGTTCGAATACTCCCGTGGTGGAGTACGGTCAGTCATTGGAAATTGCTAAGTGCACGTCAAAAAGATATGAAGTCAATGATAGCGGTTAGATCTAGACTTGTGGGCCTAATCGTGTGGTGCTGATTGGTTTGTGTGATGTTGTGGGACTAATTATGGGGTGCACCTAAGAAAGTTTTTGTTTGATTGTTTAATAGTAGTGGAGATGCAAGATGCGACTGTGTGCGAGGCTAATGCCTGATGCATTTCTGCATGTTTGTCCGTTGCCATGGGCTGAGCTTCCTATAAAAAAATATTTTTGCTCCAAACCTGGGCGGGCCACGGCCCACTCGGCCTTGCCGAAGCTCCGCCACTGCATACAGCAAACACAGTGGGCTGTCTCTGTGACCAACAGCACGGCGGATTCAGACACTCAGAGAGGTCAGAGCACGACATTACATACATACAATCTGTAGCAAAAGGTAATTGTTACTGCAAACTAAGTTAGATGTGGCTGACAATTCAACTGATTCTCAATAACAGATTGTTTGCAGGAGCACAGACATACCATTCCTGCTTGCAATATTAGCAGCATATCAGTTGCTGACTTCTGAAAGGTAAATACCGTACGTATGGTATTGCCGCACTAACTCAAGTATAGGTATTGTAACTATCTCCAGTAGTTGGCGACCGCTAGGCCGATCAGGCCAGCCATTGATCTCCACAAGAGGAGGACATATTGACTAGCAAATGCCGCAAGCTCCATTCGCATCCCTCCTCGGTTCTGAATCTATATTGCTCATGCATTTGCTGATAGTAAGTAAGTAAATTCAGTACTATATCCATTCCTCTCTACATCAAAGTAATAATGAACCCTGACGAATTAACATCTATGTCCATTTCATAATATGTTCAGTCTTGCTATTGCAAGGATTTAAAAGGAGGAGCAAATACTACATCAACCCTCACAAGCACACAATTCACGATACATTATTGTTGTCAGGTACGCATATGGATAACATACTTACATCAGCCCTTACAAGAACACAATGACGAAATCGCTTGACTCGTCGCAGAATGACAATATTTGACAACTATTATGTGACAGTTTCTGTTACTCCTCACACCAGTTTTCGTCATTGATACAAGTGTTCCTCCGCTCAGAATGAACTGAAGGAGAACACATACACAACAGGCACAAACATGCACACAACTCCGATTGAAATTAAAAAACACACATGTACACAAGCACAAGGTATTGAAGGAGATACCATGACAGGCACGCACATGGGTAGCATGACAAACAAGCCAGCGGTTCTGGGAAGCAGTGATATGAATGGATAGTGATGCGGATGATGGAGAGTGAAATCCTTGCAAACCTTTTCTCAGTCAACCAGCGCCGATTCTTCAACTTTCTTTTCAAAGTTTTTATTCTTGATCTTCAAGAAGCAGGAGATTGGTGCACACCCTGTATCATCGTCCTTTTTTGTTGTGCTCGTTTCTTTTGCTTGGTCTTGTTGTTGTGGCTTGTGTGTGTTGGAATAATCCAAACATTATGATAGTTAATTTGACAAGTACAAGTTATACGTGTGTGAGGTTAGTCTAGTTTAATTAGGATTAGTACTAGGATGTGATCAACGTGGCCGTGTAATTAGATTAGGAAAAATACTAAGTTGAGTCCGGCTAGGACTTGGGCCTAGCTATCTAGCTGCGTTGGTACGAGTAGTACTAGGTCTGTTTAGGTACGTATATGTGTTAGATGTGAGTCAGGTTAGGACATTGTGTCCGTGTTGCTACCGGAGTCCAAAGCAAGTACGATTAAGGTCTTGAGTCGGTTGATGTTATGGCTGGTACGTGTATATATACACAGCCAGGTCATGAGATTTGTAGTACCGTGAGAGACATCGTGGAGAGAAAATACAAAAATCAATAAAGAGAAAAGAGGGCACGACAAGGGCCCTTGGCTACCAGTTTTTGTGAGCGTGTGTTCGTGTGATTTTATGTGATTGATCCTGTGGGCGAATTTTCAACAATTGGTATCAGAGCAAGGTCGATTTGAAGCCGTGCTTGCCCCGGGGTCGCGACCCGACTAGCGCCTCGGGGCGGGCAATACAGTCGCTAGTGTAGCGACGAGGAGGAGCGGGCGATATAGTCGCTGGGTGGTGCAGCGACGTGGAGGGTCAGACGGTTGTCGTTCGGTGGAGCGACGACGAGAAGGTGGCGAGGACACTGTCGTAAGCGAGGTGACATGTGATAGTCGTTCGGCGGAACGACCTGGAGGAGGACGGCAGGGCTGTCGTTGACAAGGCGTTGGTGATTGTTGATGGTTATGGAGGTGCGGAAGTTGCGACACCGAGGAAATCATCGAGATCATCGTTCGGGGGAGTGAGGAAGAGCCGACAAAGTTGCGAGCTGTCGTCAAGGTGTGCACATGACTTCTTGTAAGGTGCGTCCAAGAGTTCAAGTGTGTTAGTCTTCTGTTGCAGTTGAGATGCGTCACTGGCGAAGGAGAATTACGAGCGAGAGCGGGCGGAAAAAGGAATTTGTGCCTTGCGTTTCCGTTCGTTATCAAGGAGTTCCGGCGAGTTCATATATGGTGAAGTTGAGTTGCACGTATATGGGGAGTTGCATTGCCGCTGGACAGCAGGTGTTGTTTGGTAAGTTGTGTCACTAACGACAAAGAAAAAATATGTGACGGGTGAATAGATGTGTCTCCCCGTGTGCAAGAAACCGATGCGAAGATGAAGATCAACGAAAAGATAGACGCGGACCAATTAAGTTGAATTTCTGCACGAGGCTATGCGTTTAGTCTGCATGTAGCACGCTAAGTTGTGGCAGCGTGGCTGGTAGTCTGGGTAATCGTTGGTTTCAGTTTTCAAGTCGGACAAAAGTATGATGGTGATGATGTGATGGCCATCGTTACAAGAAGAGAGAAGTTGTGGTCCGGTAAGTCACATCACCGGAAGCAATTGACGGGACAAGATAAAGAGGTGATCGTCTCCGTGTCTCGTTGAGTAAAAAGTGTCGAATGTTTGGATTAGGGGGTGAATGTTGGAATAATCCAAACATTATTGATAGTTAATTTGACAAGTACAAGTTATACGTGTGTGAAGTTCTAGTCTAGTTTAAGTAGGATTAGTACTAGGATGTGATCAACGTGACCATGTAATTAGATTAGGAAAAATACTAAGTTGAGTCCGGCTAGGACTTCGGCCTAGCTATCTAGCTGCGTTGGTACGAGTAGTACTAGGTCTGTTTAGGTATATGTGTTAGATGTGAGTCAGGTTAGGACATTGTGTCCGTGTTGCTACTAGAGTCCAAAGCAAGTACGAGTAAGGTCTTGAGTCGGTTGATATTATGACTGGTACGTGTATATATACACAGCCAGGTCATGAGATTTGTAGTACCGTGAGAGACATCGTGGAGAGAAAATACAAAAATCAATAAAGAGAAAAGAGGGCACGACAAGGGCCCTTGGCTATCAGTTTTTGTGCGCGTGTGTTTGTGTGATTTTATGTGATTGATCCTGTGGGCGAATTTCCTGTTGGAAATATGAGCAATTTACCGAGTGATTTTATTAACAAAAATACTAGATAAAGCATGACTAGTATAGCAGTAATAAAACAAGCCATGCGATTTGACAAAGAGAAGATAAACAACATCTTCATATATGTACCGTAACTAAACATATCTTGAGCAGACAGTATAGCAAGTTGCAAATATGAGATAAAGTCTAACATATCGAGGGCAAATACTAGAACAAGAAACTGTAGCAGAACCTCTAATAGAAAGGGGACGAACACGTACGGGGCAGCAGCAGCAGAAGCGCTGGACTTAGGGTCGGTGTCATCGCCAGCCATGTCATCGAGGAGGTCGTGGACGTTGGGGAAGAAGTCATCGTCGGGGAAGAAGTCGTCGGAGTCCGGAGCGTCCGTGACGAAGAAGTCAGTAGTCGCGTGAAGCGCTCCCCAAAAACCTTATCACCCTTCTCCCGTACAGGACTCAAAAGGTGCGGTTTTGGAGGCCTACTGTCCCGACTCGTGGTGCACGCCGCAAGCTGAGATGAGGACGGAAGGTGAAACGAAGAGACGAAGACGAAGCGAATAGCCAACAGCCGAAGGGCTGCACCGTTCGCATTCAAACTCCACTATCGCAAAACTTTTCAGCTTCCGTGTGACCTTTCGTATACCCATAGGGCGTGGCAAAAATTTAGACATCGGCTCGGCTCATTCCCGCAACCCGCGGCGTGGCGCGTCGTGACGAGGCGTGGCGTGGCGTGGCGGGCGGCGGAGGAGGAGCGCGCGTTGATGTCCCTCTTGGCCCTCTTGATACGCCTAGTTGATGTGAGACTATCTTCCCTCTTTTTGTCTTCTCCACAACCACCGTTCTATTCCACATATAGTGCTATATCCATGGCTCATGCTCATGTATTGCGTGAAGATTGAAAAAGTTTTGAAAATGTTAAAGTATGAAACAATTGCTTGGCTTGTCATCGGGGTTGTGCATGATTTAAATACTTTGTGTGGGGAAGATGGAGCATAGCCATACTATATGATTTTGTAGGGATAACTTTCTTTGGCCATGTTATTTTGAGCAGACATAATTGCTTTGTTAGTATGCTTGAAGTATTATTATTTTTATTGCAATATGAACTTTTGTCTTGAATCTTTCGGATCTGAATATTCATACCATGATTAAGAAGATTTACATTGAAATTATGCCAGATTATCACTCCGCATCAAAAATTCTCTTTTTATCATTTACCTACTAGAGGACGAGCAGGAACTGAGCTTGGGGATGCCTGATACGTCTCCAACGTATCTATAATTTTTGATTGTCCATGCTACTTTATCTACTGTTTTGGACTATATTGGGCTTTATTTTTCACTTTTATATTACTTTTGTGACTAACCTATTAACCAGAGGCCCAACCCCAAATTGCTTTTTTTGCCTTTTTCAGTATTTCGAAGAAACATAATATCAAACGGAGTCCAAACGGAATGAAACCTTCGGGATCGTGATTTTCCAACCGAACGTGATCCAGGAGACTTGGACCCTACTCCAAGAAGCCTCCGAGGAGGTCACGAGGTGGAGGCGCCTGGCGCGCCCCTACCTCATGGGCCCCTCGGAGCTCCACCGACGTACTCCTTCCTCCTATATATACCTACGTATCCCCGAACGATCAGAACAGGAGCCAAAAACCTAATTCCACCGCCGCAACCTTCTGTATCCACGAGATCCCATCTTGGAGCCTGTTCTGGAGCTCCGCCGTAGAGGGCATCCACCATGGAGGGCTTCTACATCATCACCATAGCCCCTCCGATGAAGTGTGAGCAGTTTACTTCAGACCTTCGAGTCCATAGCTAGTAGCTAGATGGCTTCTTCTCTCTTTTCGAATCTCAATACAATGTTCTCCCCCTCTCTCGTGGAGATCTATTCGATGTAATCTTCTTTTTTCGGTGTGTTTGTTGAGACCGATGAATTGTGGGTTTATGATCCAGCTTATCTATGAATAATATTTGAATCTTTTCTGAATTCTTTTATGTATGATTGAATTATCTTTGCAAGTCTCTTCGAATTATCCGTTTGGTTTGGCCAACTAGAATGGTAGTTCTTGCCAAGGGAGAAGTGCATGGCTTTGGGTTCAATCTTGCGGTGTCCTTACCTAGTGACAGAAAGGGTTGCAAGGCATGTATTGTATTGTTGCCATCGAGGATAACAAGATGTTTTTTTATCATATTGCATGAATTTATCCCTCTACATCATGTCATCTTGCTTAAGGCGTTACTCTGTTTTTAACTCAATACTCTAGATGCATGCTGGATAACGGTCGATGACTGGAGTAATAGTAGTAGATGCAGAATCCTTTCGATCTACTTGTCACGGACGTGATGCCTATATACATGATCATTGCCTAGATATACTCATAACTATGCTCAATTCTATCAATTGCTCAACAGTAATTTATTCACCCACCGTACAATATTTATGCTCTTGAGAGAAGCCACTAGTGAAACCTATGGCCCCCAGGTCTATTCTCATCATATCAATCTCCATCACTTTATTTACTTGCTTTGCTTTTACTTTTTTACTTTGCATCTTTATACCAAAAACACCAAAAATATTATCTCTATCAGATCTCACTCTCGTAAGTGACCGTGAAGGGATTGACAACCCCTAATCGCGTTGGTTGCAAGTAGCTATCGTTTTGTGCAGGTACGAGGGACTTGCGCGTGACCTCCTACTGGATTGATACCTTGGTTCTCAAAAACTGAGGGAAATACTTACGCTACTGTGCTGCATCATCCTCTCCTCTTCGGGGAAAACCAACGCAAGCTCGAGACGTAGCAATCACTATGATCGAGATTCAATAAACCATTCATTTTAGGTGCAAGACCGTTGAAGGTATTATTCAAATAAACAGAGTAACCATTATTCTCCTTAAATGAATAACCATATTGCAATAAACATAATCCAATCATGTTTATGCTCAACGCAAACACAAAATAACAATAATTTAGGTTTAACACCAATCTTGATGGTAGAGGGAGCAGGCGATGCTTGATCACATCAACCTTGGAAACACTTCCAACACACGTCGTCATCTCACCTTTAGCTAGTCTCCGTTTATTCCGTAGCTCTTTTATTTCGAGTTACTAACACTTAGCAACCGAACCGGTATCTTAATACCCTGGTGCTACTAGGAGTACTAGTAAAGTACACATTTAATACAATGTATATCCAATATACTTCTGTCAACCTTGCCAGCCTTCTCATCTACCAAGTATTTAGGGTAGTTCTACTTGATGACTGCTCCTCATTACGAAGCATCGCCTCGGTTTGGGTTCAACCCTGGGTTTCTTCACTAGAGCAACAACTGATTTGTCGTCTCATGAAGTATCCCTTCTTTCCCTTGCCCTTCTTGAAACTAGTGGTTTTACTAACCATCAACAATTGATGCTCCTACTCGATTTCTACTTTCGCGGTGTCAAACATCGCGAATTGCTCAAGGATCATCATGTCTATCCCTGATATGTTATAGTTCATCACAAAGCTCTAATAGCTTGGTGGCAGTGACTATGGAGAACCATCACTATCTCATCTGGAAGATTAACTCCCACTCGATTCAAGTGATTGTAGTACTCAGACAATCTGAGCACATGCTCAATGATTGAGCTTTTCTCCCTTAGTTTGCAGGTTAAGAAACTTGTCGGAGGTCTCTGAAGGAAATATGCCCTAGAGGCAATAATAAAGTTATTATTTATTTCCTTATTTCATGATAAATGTTTATCATTCATGCTAGAATTGTATTAACCGGAAACATAATACATGTGTGAATGCATAGACAAACAGAGTGTCACTAGTATGCCTCTACTAGACTAGCTTGTTAATCAAAGATGGTTATGTTTCCTAACCATGAACAAAGGGTTGTTATTTGATTAACAAGGTCACATCATTAGAAGAATGATCTGATTGACATGACCCATTCCATTAGCTTAGCACACGATCGTTTAGTATGTTGCTACTGCTTTTATCCATGACATATACATGTTCCTATAACTATGAGATTATGCAACTCCCGTTTACCGGAGGAACACTTTGGGTGCTACCAAACGTCACAACGTAACTAGGTGATTATAAAGGAGTACTACAGGTGTTTCCAAAGGCAGATGTTGGGTTGGCATATTTCGAGATTAGGTTTTGTCACTCCGATAGTCGGAGAGGTATCTCTGGGCCCTCTCGGTAATACACATCACTTAAGCCTTGCAAGCATTACAACTAATGAGTTAGCTGTGAGATGATGTATTACAGAACGAGTAAAGAGACTTGCCGGTAACGAGATTGAACTAGGTATTGGATACCGACGATCGAATCTCGGGCAAGTAACATACAGATGACAAAGGGAACAACGTATGTTGTTATGCGGTCTGACCGATAAAGATCTTCGTAGAATATGTAGGAACCAATATGGGCATCCAGGTCCCGCTATTGGTTATTGACCGGAGACGTGTCTCGGTCATGTCTACATTGTTCTCGAACCGTAGGGTCCGCACGCTTAAGGTTTCGATGACGGTTATATTATGAGTTTATGTATTTTGATGTACCGAAGGAGTTTGGAGTCCCGGATGTGATCACGGACATGACGAGGAGTCTCGAAATGGTCGAGACATAAAGATTGATATATTGGACGACTATATTCAGACACCGGAAAGGTTCCGGAAGTTTCCGGAGAAAACCGGAGTGCCGGAGGGGTTACCGGAACCCCCCGGGGAAGTTATGGGCCTTAGTGGGCCAAGAGGGGAGAGAGAGGGCCGCACCAGGAGGTGGCGCGCCCCAGGGGAGTCCGAATAGGACAAGGAGGGGGCGCCCCCCTTCCCTCTCCTCTCCTTCCTTCCCCCTTCCTCCTTCCTAGTTGGACTAGGAAAGGGGAGTCCTACTCCCACTAGGAGGAGGACTCCCCCCTCCCTTGGCGCGCCTCCTAGGGCCGGCCGGCCCTCCCCCTTGCTCCTTTATATACGGGGGCAGGGGGGCACCCTAGGACACAAGTTGATCCTTGAGATCGTTCCTTAGCTGTGTGCGGTGCCCCCCTCCACCATAATCCACCTCGGTCATATCGTAGCGGTGCTTAGGCGAAGCCCTGCGTCGGTAGAACAACAAGATCGTCACCACACCATCGTGCTGACGGAACTCTCCCTCCCCGAAGCTATACTGGATTGGAGCCCGAGGAGTGTCACCGAGCTGTACGTGTGTCAAG